>OY978505.1:12208972-12415409 GCA_963854855.1 Nasturtium officinale
TTACCTTGATAGGAATGCTCTAGAAGTTTCCAAGCATGATGAGCAGAGGTTGCAGAGAGGATTTTATCAAAAACTACATCTGCTACAGCATGTTGGATGATTTGGAGAGCAGCAATATCTTTTGCTTTCAAGGTCTTCAAGGTAGTAGTTTCTTTGTTCTTATCTTCTCCTGGGGTTCCTGCTTCTGCTTCTGGAACTCCATCTTTAACAACTTCCCAAAGATCTTTGTTTAAAAGAGTTGTCTTCATTCTTGCAGCCCAGAATTCATAATTCTGGCCATCAAAGACAGCAACTAGTTGAGAGGACTGAAGATTCAATGTCATTTATGGTAAGTTTCTCGATTGGCTTGAGTTTGAAAAAACGTTTCTTTGAACTCCTTGCTCCTAGCTTCTTCTTCTTCTTCTTCTTCTTCTTCTTCTTGTTATACAGGTACCAAGGATGTGTGGTGCTCTGATACCATGTTGCGATTTTGACTTTATTTCATGTTTGAATAGTTTTCCTTCTTAACGTACAAGTGAAAATCTTAAACTCTCATTTTTTCATATTTTTCATTCAATTTATAAAGCATTACTTATAGAGTAGTTTTTCACCCACTACATATTTTAAGTCATACTCTTATTTTACACTCATTATCAATGCCAACTACATATGCTAACTCTTACCTACTCTGACAACAAGCTAGCACACTAATAGTTTCAACAACTCACGTTCAACAACTCTTTTAACATATAACTAGGACATAGTTAAAAACTAACTTAGTTGACATACTATAAGGTTGGGCCTTAATAACTCGATGACACATTAAGCATAGACCCACTTGAATATTTGTTGACTTGCTGACTTCTAGAACACACGCACCATCTTCTTCTTTCTCTGAAATTAGTAACTTCAATTCTTCTTTGACATTTCTTCTTGAATCTTCCTAACAAGATTTAATCTTTTCTTGCAGGTTCAATCTAAGAGATCAATCTCAACAACCGTCGATGATCCTCTCGAAGGCTGTACCGCGACAAGAAACGGTAAACCTGTCAGCTCCATCCCCAAGCAGAGTTCTTGAAATTGATCCTTCTCCAAAATGATTTGGCTTCCTAGTGAACAAAACACTACCGAGCCGGGTTCAAACCGGTTCAGCCAAAGATTCCATCGATCTTCTAGTGGTATGGTCTTGTCTGGCTCTGGGAGGATTGGACCCATCAAGAGAACATTTCTCTGTAATTGGCTCTCAAAAAAACCACAGAATTTTCCTTCCACTTCTTGGCATGTCCTTATCGAAATGACATCGCAGTTTTCAAGACCCTTGGTGATACGTTTGTAAATCGTATTTCCCTCTCCAAACGGATAAAAGAGGAATGAAGAAGCTTTAGTTTCTTGTCCGCGAAGCAACACCTTCAAGGAAGGATATCCCTGTGGAGGAACATCTAAGTTATCTGGTCGAAGACCAGGGACCATTGAGGTACATGCATACGCCGCCGAACACGATATTAAGAACACACTCTTGGATCCATAAGTTCTTGCTATGTCAGTAATCCACTCTGCAAAGTCAAAGAAAATCAGATCCGGTTTAGCAACACAAACCGCAGCTTCGACTTGATCGCGTGTGCAATCCATTGCCGAGGCAAGAGAACTGGATAACGAGACATGGATATCTGAGGCTGTTTCAGCGCCAACAGGGAGACCGTCAACACTCGAGACAGTAAGAGGGTGAAAGACGATGTTGTCTGGGAACCGATTGAGATTTTTAAGTTGCTTCTGAGCTTTCTTAGGCAGCAAGAAAGTAACCCTATGACCTTTCTCAGCTAGATTGTTTGCAAGGTGCAAAAAGGGAATCATATGACCAAAAGCGAACCACGGGAACATAAAAGCATGAAACTTTGACTCCATTTCTGATTCTTTTTTTTTTTGTTTCCTCTTCAAAGTTATCGAAATGAAAGTTGAAAAACCAAAAAAATTCCAAGCCTTAAAAAGAAAGAAAGTTTTTTCTTGTCTTTTTTCTAAAAGTTTTATTTAATTCGACTAAGCGTTAGAGAGCACGGCCAACGCTTTGTCTTGTAAATTTATGAAATGACACTGACACGTTGCCTACTCAATAATGCTCACTGTGGCCATTATTGATAACGCCAACTAATTTTGTCACTACATTTTGAAACTCAGTGGGCCATGACGTCGGTAATTCGACTTAAGAAAAACTCTTCTCTCTTCTTCAAATAGATTCTATTCTACATTGGGAAACATTTAAAGCTTTTTGGGTTCTATCCAAGAACATCACATTTTACAATATTGTTTGCTGTTAAGATAACACATCGGGGATAAATGAAAGGACCAACATTAATATATAAGGGATATGAGTCAATCCATTCATTGGTAATTAGTTTTGAGTTGGAAGCCCATAAAATTTAACATGGTATCAGATATTCATTAACCCAAATAGGGTGGTACAAGAAGGGCTTATGACCGATACTAAAGTGGGATTCAGTTCTAAATGAGATGGTAAGAACTATCATCTCAAAGAGACGTGTTAGGATCCCACATCGGATAAATGAATGAACCAACACTAATATATAAAAGATATTAGTCAATCCATCAATTGATTTTGAGTTGGAAAAAACTTAACATTTGCAATCAGGATATTGAGAATATGCATTTTAAAAAGAAATAGTCTTTTTGTCTCGCTAAATTTAGCCATTCTACAAAAACTTTGTCGAGGTTTTAAATTTAACTAGGGCTGAGCCTGCATGTTGTTAATTTTGTTAAATTTTATATTTAATGATTAAAATGATGTTGTTCAGTATCTTTATTATAGTATAATTTTATTGAGTTATGTCAACTTATTTTTTTTTAAGTAGTAAGTCATAAATTAAACATAAATGTCATGTTTTTGGTGGCACACATTTATGGGGACACTTATGCCATGTTCGATGATGATAAGATAAGTTGAATTTTTTTTTTTGTTATTTTTCAAACTAAAATCTGTAATGTAAATATATGCCTCCTTTGATTGTAAGTATGGTTTATTTTTATAAAAAATTTCCTGTCGCATATTGTTTTACATTATTTATTTAAATTGTTGTTATTGATAGAAAATTTGGTATGGAATATAACTTTCAAGTATGTCTAACGTCTTGTCTTTTTTAATTTTTGGAAATAGAATACCACCTCCATCCATTATACAACGTGTGTAAGTCTCTTAAAACAAAAAAATAATGTTTTAATTTAAAAAGTAGAGTTAATTAATTAAAAAGTTTTTCTTACCATGTTAAAAAGTTTTTCTTAAATTTCTTATAACAGAATCGGCTCTTATAATCTCCAATGTAATTCTACATGCAGAGTTTGTTTGGTGCTAAACGTTTTCCACAATGCCTCCTTTTATTGTGACCGTTTGTATAATTTATACTAATTTACTATGGTTTTATACGGATTAAACTACTAATTTGCATAGTTAACAGCATCTGCCTCTCTAGGTTTATTGTATCTAAATCATATCCTGGAGATTTGCCAGCATCTAGATGTATGAAAGAAAATTCTTGAATTGTTTGAGTTGTATTGGGAGATGAAGTGAACATGGAGAAAATACACATGTTGCATGAAAATTTGTAAAATTGGAAAAAATGTAGAAACAAATCTAAGAATCATAGACAATTCTCAAATCGGAGAACAAATAAATAAAATAAAAATGCACTGATTATAAAGATTTTGGTCACTCTAACCAATCTTCCACGCAACTACAGGAGAAACAAATGCAATAGACATAAATTCACAATTACTTTAATAGAGGGCCTAGAAACCTGCACATTGAAAATGCATGATTTTAGTTGTCATTTCATTCATAATTATTTTTGTTTATCTGTCTAGAAAAATGTGTGTCACAATTTTATGGTAATGAGTCTAATAATATCGTCCTTTTCATCTGCTCCACTTGCTTCATGTACCTCTCAAATTACAGAACCGACAAATGCATGGTTTAACATCACCTCGAAAACAGCTTACAAGTTACACCTGATCTACTGCTGCTATCAAATTGAGTTAATACTGTATATAGTTTCAAATAAGTAATTTCAGAAGAGATGGTACATGTAAATTCACAAAATAAAAACTCAAAAAGCCTTTTTAACTAAAATATTAATAATTAGTTTCAACTCTTACGAAACTTGAAAATCTACCAAGTTTACACAATGATCATCAATTTATATTCTAGTTTTTTGTGGGTTAAACATGAAAACATCATATAAAGTTTAAACATACGAACCTATATCTATTTGTCCGTTCATGTAGCATAAGTGATCCACGGTAGTTCCTCATGATGGCCAAGAGATCGTTCATCTAGGGCTCGTAGTCTTCTATATGTACTCCTAATGTTGCATCTTACATAGTAGCTAGTTACGGAACTCCTCGTCAGGATGCCCTATTTTTGTTTAAGGCATCCAAGCCTGTAGGGAAACAAGACAAATGACTTAACTGTTAACAAATAACCAATGACAACAGATTGCAAATTACATAATCAAAGTCCTGTTGGTCAGCTCTCTTAGTCCTCATGTCTTCAACCAACTCAAGAGCTCTAATATTTAAATCCGTTGTGCCTTCAAGATCTGCGATATGACAATTTCATTGTTAAACATTAAATCAGAATCCAAAGTTTTATAATCACAAAGCAATCATTAGCAGAAGATTTAACATCCAAACCGTTTAGTGCTAATTATAGAACAAGTATGCTTTCTTTCAAATTAATTAGAACAATATAAAAAGGTGCAAGCCCATCTCAGGCAACACCACAAGGAAGCTTTATTTTTCAAAAGATGAGAAATGTAAACATATTGTACCACCTTGAGCAACTAAACTACTCAAACAGGAAGTGGCAGATATAATTCTTAAATTGAGTTAATACGCATCTTGTAGCCTGATTAAAAAAACATCAACTATTTTGTTCGCGGTAGCAAACATATATCAAGAGGCATTTCCAAGTTGATAGCGTAATCTAGATGTAGTAAAGACGCTTATAGATATATACTAATTCAAATATAATGCCTACAAAGTGTAAACACAAAATGTTCCAGATTCATATGAGCTGCAATGAACTTCTAATCCTATAAAAACCTTCGCCATCACATGAATAATAACTTATTACTATTCTGTGGATTTACAAGTGCATTACACCAGAGAAAAATTGATTTTATAAACTTTATTTCCCATCAAAGCGTTACTTTTTTTATGTACATGTTATTCATGTTTTGATTGTTCTGTGCTGAAACACTTCTGTATGAGCTTGGAGAATAGTTAGGTGAATTGTATATCTAGGGAGTAATCAATGAACTAGGTGGATTAAAACTTTGAGCAATATTTTTCTTGCTGTGTGGGCCAATTAAGCTTATAGATCCAATCGGCTGAATCGTTTATAGTACATAATGTATTTAGTTGAATCAAAACAGTATAAAAAATATGAGTCCATTCATATGACGTCGTTGTGGCTAATTAACTAAACCAAGTTTAAAAGTATTTTATTCTGTTTTTTTTCTTTCTCTTTCTAAACTAGTTTCTGTAATGCTTCTATAAAATTATTGACATAACCATTCATTAGTCCAGTACTGACCAGAGACTCTTTCCATTTAGCGTGATTCCTCCTCACTAGGTTACCTAGCTCGCTGTTATTGTCCATCACAGACATGATCGCACATCATAAGTTCTCCTTCGAAAACTGAGTTATCGTCTTTATTGTACCCTCTTACCAAATGTGGAATAAACACTATCTGGCAGTCATTCACTAGAGCCTCCCACATTGAGCCGAACCCGCAATGGCTCACAAAGCAGCCTATTGATTGATGAGCCAAATATCAATGGTTGTTGAACCCATCCTCCCCAAACCACTCCACGCCCTTTAACCCGTTCTTCAAACCCTTTTTTTTGGTAAGGCTTCTTGAATAGTCGATGCGCCTTTTGGTGGCTTTACCGCTACAAGAAATGGTAAACCTGTCAGCTCCAATCCTAAACAGAGTTCTTGGAATTGATCATTTTCAAGAACGATTTGGCTGCCCAATGCACAATATATCACTGATCCCGGTTTGAATCGGCTCAGCCAGTGGTGTCATTGATCTTCAAGTGGTTTAATATTGTCCGGCTCAGGAAGCATTGGACCCGTAAAGAGAACTTTTCTTTTAAATCGGCTTTCGATGAAATCACAGAATTTTCCTTCCAATTCTTGACAAGTCCTTATAGCAATGACATCACAGTTATTAATTCCTATCATGATCCGTTCGTAAAAAGTAGTTCCATCTCCAAAAGGATAGGAGAGGAAGGACAAGCCATTGATTTCTTGTCCATTAAGCAACACTTTTTTAGACGAAGGATATCCATGAGGAGGAACAGCTAAGTCATCTGGCACAAATGAGATAGCTACACATGCTGCGGAAATCGTTACGAAGTTCACACTCTTGGCTCTATATTCTCTAGCTATTTTCGGAATCCAGTGAGCAAAACCATAGAAAATCAGATCCCATTTAACCATAGAAACTGCTTCTTCGACTTGGTTGCGTGTACGATCCATAGCAGAGGCCAGAAAACTCCCAGAGGAGATAGGAATATCCGAGGTTGTCTCGGCACCAACAGGGAGGCCATCAACAGAAGGGATGGTAAGAGTGTGGAAAATGATGCAGTTTAGGAAGAGATTGAGTGGTTCCAGTTGCTTCATAGCTTTCTTGGGGAGCAAGAAAGTAAGTATATGCCCTTTCTCAGCTAGTTTGTGCAGACATGTGGCCAAAACCAAACCATGGGAACATTAAAGCATGAAACTTTGACCCATATATATATAATAATAATTTATTAGCATATATACAACAAGTGACACATGTATACCGGAGAAGTAACTTAGCCTAGGAATCAAATTAGCTGTTAACCTCTGTTTTTATACTTACAACTTACAAGTTACAAATCAGCTTTGAAAAGAGAAAAAAAAAAAAAATACTAATGTGTTCTTTTCGTAGACGACACGTGGCATTCATGCATGAAATCAGATTCAATGCGGTGGGGTTCCTTTATTTCTACCGCTATCCACTGCTCTCTTTAGACCGATTCATCTTGACCGACCACAAAAGATCCAACGGCTATTGTATTAAATTGTCAAATTCAAAACAAGTTGGTGAAACTTTCTAAAACAAAAGAAGAAACTTTTAGATTGTCCATAAGTAAACACTGTTTCCATAAACAGCAAAGAAGTTTCGGAGCCGATAACAGAAACAACATAGAAAAAACTATGACGGAGATACCAAACGGCGTCGAAAACGAATATTCGTCTTCTTCGCTTAGTCAAGAAACGGCAGTTGAAACCGTCACCGTTACTGAAGAGCAGATAAGCAGAGTCTCGTGTGATTCAACTTCGTCAGTAGTTGAGACTCCGAATCCTGACGACGTCGTTTCACTGATCAAAGAAGACGATGACGCCGTTAACTTTAACGACTCAACGCCAGTTAATTGTCCAACGCCAGTGGTGGGATTGAACGAGATTGGTCCGACGCCGTTTCTCAGAAAGACGTTTGAGATCGTTGATGATCCAGTAACAGACCCGGTTATATCATGGAGCCCGACCCGTGAAAGCTTTATCATTTGGGATTCTTACGAATTCTCCGAAAATCTTCTTCCTAAATACTTCAAGCATAAGAATTTCTCCAGTTTCGTTCGCCAGCTCAACACTTACGTAAGAAAAAAAAAACTGATTTTTTTAAAACTTTCTTTAGGATTTTTATGTCTGCCAAGTGTTCGATTAAATGTCTCTGAATCACAATACATTTTGTAGGGATTTAGGAAGGTTGATTCAGATAGGTGGGAATTTGCTAATGAAGGGTTTCAAGGAGGGAAGAAACATTTGCTTAAGAACATTAAGAGGAGATGCAAAAGTAAATTTAACAAGGATGTGAGCACCACAACGTTGAAGAGAGAGACCGAGGTTGAGTCATTAAAGAAGGATCAGAGTCCCATGAGTTTGGAGATCTTGAAGTTGAAACAACAACAGGAAGAATCTGATCATCAAATGGTCACTGTGCAGGAGAAGATTCACGGAGTTGAGTCTAAACAACAACATATGCTTAGTTTCTTTGTGAAGCTAGCCCAAGATGAAAGATTTGTGGAGAGATTGGTGAAGAAGAGGAAAATGAAACTACAGAGAGACCTTGAAGCAGCTAAATTTGTAAAGATGTTGGAGTTGCTTCAGGATCAAGAAACTGAAGAGAATTTGCCTGATGTTGAAAGTGATCTAACAATTAGAGAGTGTATGGCCATGAATTCAACACAACCCAATTCCAAGCCTGGCATTTTGCTGAACAACGAAAGCAAGAAAACGAGATGTCAACTTAACACAGATGAGCTACTTGTTGACGGTTAAGTATAGACTGATAAAGCTAAACGGCATAACCTAGATTTCTCTCAAACCACCTCAAGTCCGGAGCTCAGTTCTTGAAATCTGAATAAGTAGTAGATTTGTGTTAAATGGTTTCATGTGTGTATAAAAAAGGGACTTTGTCATATATGAAGAACATATATTTCTAGCTTGTAAGTAGCTCAAAACATAATATTTTGATCAGGCCTCTACGCAGGAAGCTGGCTTTTTAAAAGTTCAAAAATTGGGAGTATACGTTTATTATGCAACTTTGAACTTAAGATTGATGGGGATTTATTTTTCTAAATAAACCCTTCCAAAAATAGGCGTATGCCGATTAAGAGCAGAGAAGACACGGTATTCTTTAGTAAAAGGCGAAAGAATAGTTCGCTTTGTCTTCACTGCACGGCTCCGTGAATTTCAAGACAAGCTCTCAAGTTTCTGTTTATACTTCAGTTTACTTTGTCATCGTAAGTATTGTAACCGATGTGGGACGTCAAAAATCAGATGATATTATGGTACTCAAAATTTTAGAGAGGTGTGGGCCATAGCTTCATAGTTTGTAAGCCTAGTAAGCCCATCCCCAAACGTACTCTTAAGAAAGTGCAATAAGTTCATAATCATCTTTGATTGAATATGTACTCTTACCAACATTTAAAGAAAGAATATCATTCTCTAAACATTATGTATTGTACACTTTAATCACGACTGGCGCTAACACAAAAAATGATCCTACAGCATGGGACAAAAATACAACACTTAAAAAATTGATCTTGCTTAAACTCAAATGTTGTTCGTAGAAATCTGTTCGTAGCAATATTCACACACACAAAGAAAACAATTGTCACTATTGTTTTCTTTTAAAAATATAGCATCGAGTATGCATGTGCATATTTAAGCATTCATTTTATCGCCCATTATTCAATGTTACATTAATACGTAATAGCGTTCAGTCACACATTGGAAATTTATACAGATAACAAAGTGACTAATTGTTATCTCTGGTAGTTCATATATTAGGTTCGATTTATAACATATTTTTAAACGGTTGATTTTTTCTACTGCCGGAAACTCAGAGAATTTTTTAAAAAGATGAAAAAATAAATAAAATGAACCTGTCAGACCGCCGAGCGACCACCCCGGCAAGGCAATACCGAACCGAGTAACGATCCTCTACAGCGCCGAATGCATCTGAAGATAATTGTAGCCGTTAATCACGCTCTAATCGCTCGGTCATGATTCATCAACCAGGGTTGAGGACCTGTCTCCTTAGAAATTAAGGATACAGAGGTACGAGCCTATAGAACAGATCCTGTTCAAGTAAGGTCGTGACCAATAGCGCATTCTCAATCATATATAAATAACTTCTTTGCCTTTTCGTTCACGATGTGGGGTACTGTATCATTATCAATAAGAAAAAGCAATCATGGACTGATTTTCACCAACACTAGGTATAATTATTAAAATAAGCCCATTTATGTTTAGGCCCAATAAAATTAGTTTTGGAATTATTAGGACCAAGGAGTTTTGAAACCAGACGTCGTTTCTCCCCTTTCTTTGATAACTATGCCACGTCAGCTACAACACTTTTCAGTTCCCACGTTAATAATGGTGTTTATATGTATCGATCATCGTCTCTCTCTGATTGTGATGTAATAATAAAGAAGCCATGGCAGAGAAGAAGAAGCTTGTAGAGTTAAAGTATCAATCAGGCTTTGGTAACCATTTCTCATCGGAAGCAATCGCCAGAGCTCTACCTTTGGATCAGAACAGTCCTCTTATTTGTCCTTATGGTCTTTACGCCGAGCAGATCTCCGGTACATCTTTCACTTCCCCTCGAAAGCTCAACCAACGAAGGTTCTTATGTTCTTTTCACTTTATTCAATTTCACAACTCTCTTTCTATTCTATGTTCTAAATTTGATCAAAAATCTGTTCTTGATTTTATGAATTTGAAGCTGGTTGTATCGGATTAAACCATCGGTTACACACGAACCGTTCAAGCCTCGTATACCAGCTCAAAAGAAGCTTGTGAGTGAGTTTGATGCATCGAATAGTCGTACGAATCCGACTCAACTTAGGTGGAGACCTGAGGATATTCCTGAATCTCCTACTGATTTTGTTGATGGGTTATACACTATTTGTGGAGCTGGAAGCTCGTTTCTTCGCCATGGCTTTGCAATTCACATGTATTAGATACATATCTCTTCTTTTCTTCTGCTAATTGATTTTGGGATTTGATTATAGTTTAGTGGTTGGCATATTTGATTTAGATCAGTGATAGGTAAAGTGTTGTTTTTCTTAAGGTATGGAGCTAATAAAGGAATGAAAGACTCTGCCTTTTGCAACGCAGATGGTGACTTCTTGTTAGTTCCTCAAGCAGGAAGTAAGTTATCCCCTATGCTTTACTTTCATCTAGATTGGGTAACTTCATTGCTATTTTTGCAAGTAATTAAGATAGTTCATTTATGTTTTGTTTTGTTTTGTTTAGTCAGTCACATGTGTTATCATTAGATTCAAGATCGTTCTTGATCGATTCTGATACTTTGAGTTGGCGTTTAGGGATATGGATTGAAACTGAATGTGGAAGGCTTTTGGTATCTCCTGGTGAAATTGCTGTCATACCACAAGGATTCCGTTTCTCCATAGATTTACCGGATGGGAAGTCGCGTGGCTATGTTGCTGAAATCTATGGGGCTCATTTTCAGCTTCCTGATCTTGGACCAATAGGTACTCTTGAGCTCTTTTAGATTCAACCTTAATAACCCAGATTGTATTTATAGAAGACAGCACTGTAAGAGTGTTAACAGGTGCCAATGGTCTTGCTGCACCAAGAGATTTTCTTGCACCAACCGCGTGGTTTGAGGAAGGATTGCGGCCTGAATACACAATTGTTCAGAAGTTTGGCGGTGAACTCTTTACAGCCAAACAAGATTTTTCTCCATTCAATGTGGTCGCCTGGCATGGCAATTACGTGCCTTATAAGGTTAGTACATGGTTTATTGAGCCTAAGCTCTTGAGGAACCAACACACTTTTTTTCTGAGAATATCATTTTCAATCTGTAGTATGACCTGAAGAAGTTCTGTCCATACAACACTGTCCTTGTAGACCATGGGGATCCATCTGTAAACACAGGTTGGTGGTACACTGCACTAAATCTATACCTGGGTGTTGCTCTTCTTTATGTTTCGTTATTGGTTTTGTTACTGGTTCTTATTGTAAATCACACTCTTTGTTTGGGATTATACTCTCAGTTCTTACAGCACCAACGGATAAACCTGGTGTGGCTTTACTTGATTTTGTCATATTCCCTCCTCGATGGTTGGTTGCTGAGCATACATTTCGACCTCCTTACTATCATCGTAACTGCATGAGTGAATTTATGGGTCTAATCTACGGTACATACGAGGTAAACTGCTTCTACAAATTATTTGCTGGCTTGTGTTCTTCCTCCTTTTCAAATCTGAAAGCTAAAACCACCATTCATAGGCCAAAGCTGATGGATTTGTCCCTGGTGGTGCAAGTCTTCATAGCTGTATGACACCTCACGGTCCAGATACAACCACATACGAGGTATCAATCCATCTTATGCAGCAGCAACCACATATTTGATTTTGTTTTCATTCAAGATCATATCTAACCCGGAATGTATATATACAACTCAAATCTGAAAAGTTTCAAATTGATTTTGTAGGCGACAATAGCTCGAGTAAATGCAATTTCTCCTTCTAAACTCACAGGTACGATGGCTTTCATGTTCGAATCAGCCTTGATCCCTAGAGTCTGCCATTGGGCTCTGGAGTCTCCTTTCCTCGATCACGACTACTACCAATGTTGGATTGGCCTCCAGTCCCATTTCTCGCATATAGGCTTGGACAAGAAACATGTTGAACCAGCAGAGAAAGAACCAGAAGCTTTGGAGTAAAGAAAAGACATTCACCTGCACGATCAATACCCAATCTGTACAGACCTTTAACTATAGACTTGTATAAGAAGCATAACTAGTACCATATGCAATAAGTAGGTAATATTTCTACATATCACATAAGCTACATCCTTTGTACTATGAAGCTAATATACCGGTGTTGGTATGGACACTAATGAATATAAGCCGTGCCACTTAGATTCAAGCCACAATATCAGCCAGTTTCACTTTCATCTTCATCATGCCTACTTGAACTGAGATCTCTGTCTTCGACGGTTCCACATTCAAAACAAACGCTTTTTTTGCCAAGAGAACAAACAAACACCGAGCTACCGACTTCAGGAAGCTTCTTAAGTTCCTTTTGGGCAGCAGCTTCTGTTAGCATAGAAACATGGTTTAGTTTCAAATATCAAAACCAGATAATAGATACCTTTTAAATGGCTCAAACTTATTTAGATACCTCTTAATAAGAGTATCAATTTTTTTTATTTTTTTAATAAGGGATCTCTCACCATTTGAGATGCTTTTATCTTTACAAAGAAGATTTTCCCACTCTTTTGTCATATGATGTATTTATATGTTTTGCCAAAGTTAATAAATAATTAGTAAAGGTGAATAAAATTGTACAGAAAAAATAACTTTACAAAGGATGGAATTCAAATGAGAAAGAGAAAAAAACCATAAGATTTATATGAAGAAGAATTGAATTAGAACAATGTGATTGTTATTTTCCCAGTTTTCATAACGTACATGTGGCAACAATAGCAATACAACAAGTGGTGAGAAACATGAATCTTACAAATTTGATTTCACAATAATTTGAGGTTTGAAAGTGCAAAATGAGAATTAAAGGGTTACAAGAGGCTCTTCGTTGGTTTTGGTTTCAGTGGCTGCTGCAGCCTCTTCTTGTTTTGATGGGTCAGTCTCACCAGAAGCTTTCTTCTCTTCAACAGTTTCGACAGCAGCTTCGGTCTTCACAGCCTCTGGAGCTAGCTCAGCCTCAGCTTCCTTTTGTGTCTCTGCTTCATCTACAGCAGACTCTTCCTTCTTTTCTGCGACAACTTCATCTGTCTTCTCCTGTAAGAAAGAAACAAAAGAATCACATATATTTCAACCTAAACATAAACAAAATGAATAGAAGCAATTGTCCTGTCTCTAATGAAATCGATATACAAACCTGAGATACGGCCTCAGTTTCAACGTTCTTGGACTCGACGACAACGTTTTCAGTCGTGGCAGAAGTTTCAAGGATATCAGATTCCTTAGGTTTGCTCGCACAGCCTCCCATGATGTTTAATGAAAGAATAAGTTTTGAAACTAAAACAAATTACACAATGGGGAAGAACTGTGGAGCCAAAAAATGAAAACTCCTTTTTTCTGATTCCTTCCAAGAAACCAAAACTGTTTTATTACTTCTTATTAGAGGCTGAGCAAATGTAAAAGAAGACAATAAATAGATATATATAGTTGTTGTATGGACACAACACAAAGCTATTTCAGGAAAAAGACTAAATTTCATGTCACCATAGATTCTTTAAGGCTCTTCTCTGTCAACTACCTATTCAGAGGGGACATAAAAACCTTATTCTCAACCACCACTCTTACGTTATTGGTTTTAGACAAAGTTCTAAAACTGCTCACAAGTTCTTGTAGGCAATTAGATAATTGCAATAACAGAGCAAGAGTGCAATATCATAGTTAAGATAGACAAAAAGCTTATATTAATAATTAAATCTGGTGCAAAATCTCTTTAAGACAATTTGAGTTTCGATCTGTGTTCTGTTTGCAAAATGACCGTTAAAAGGTAAGGTAAACTGTTTCGCAAATGAAAAGCCGAAAATAGCTATAAACTTTCCTAGGTCAAAACTCAAAAGAATTATTGGTTACTTGGATCAGCTACCATAGCCTCTATTGATGTTTGTCATAAACAGCTTCGGTAGAGGATTCAATTGCTGAAGTTTCCGGAAGACCACCTTTGGAACCATTGTTGACGAGGCTTTTGTACATTGTCATAGCTTGAGCGATCATGTTAGCAGGATTTGCAGCAGAACTTGGAAGCAGCATTGTTGTACCCTGACAAGAAAGAAAAAAACCATTATTTCTTTTAGATAATCCCAAGGGAGGACGAGATTAGGATGTAGATGGGATTAGATAACCAATGGAATCTGGTATAGTAAGTTGTGTTTTACCTCCTTAACAATGTTGCCAAAAGCTTGAATGTATTGCTCTGCAACTTTCAAACTCGCAGCCTGCATATTACACAACCATTAAGCATATGAATTCCAAACTTTGGAAAGCAAAACAAGTAAGCCTCTAGGAGTAGTTAAGAACTATAAAAAGTTCTGATTGGTTGTAACTTAAAGTCAACATTTGCAAGTCCGATAAACCACAAAATTCTCTGTTAAGATCTAGATAGAATCGTTGTAAGGGAAAACAACTAACATTTGCTTAAACCAAGTTAATCCATTAGGCAAATCATGCTTAGCAACCAATGCTTAATCTTATATACTCACCTCAGCTCCTAGCTCCTTCGTCCCTATTTCATAAAGCTCCTTCGAGGCAAAAATGATTTGGGAATATTGAATAGTCGTTATATGAAGAATACATCAGAACCTCTACAAGTCTTGCATCTGTAATTACCTAGCTAGGTTCATAAAATTGGAATTTAGTTAATTGTTTTATTAAGATGTTACATTATATTTTTAGAGAACCGTATTTTTGTAGAAAAATAGAAGTTGCCCAAGTTTGACTCTTCAAATTTGTATATCCACTTTGCGTTTGATTTTGTCAGCTTTAAAATCTCTATATATACACTAGTAGTCGACATTTGAGAGAGAGGAACAAATTATAATGAAGAAAGCAACACAACTTTTTCTTTTCCTAACTTTGATTCATTTACTTCTATGTCTATCTTTTTTGGTTCGTGTCACAGAGGCTAGATTGATCTGCCAACAAGGTTAGTCTCTTTTTACTTCGAAAATCTATGTCATATTTAAGTTTTATGTAGTTTACTATTTAAAAGAAAATATACTGTTATAAAATCTCTCCGTTGGTTTTTCTATTGATATATTGACTCATGTGTGTTAAAAGATGACGAAGAACGATCATAAACACCACCCTCCAGATCATGTAGAGGCTCTCATAGTTGAAGTCAAGTTATGGGACAAAGTAAAAAGGTTTGTATGAGAGTTGGAAGACCTCCTCTCGTATAGATTCAGACTCGTCCAAAAGTTTTCAACAGAAGCCCACCATCGCTATAACGCCCAATGTTTTGTAATCGTATGATCCCAAATAATTGTTTGCATGCTGTGCGAAATATAAAATATTATTGCTTGATTTTATTTTATTTTGACGTCAAAATTATTGCTTGATTATGTCTTCCTTCTTGTATCATTTATACATTGCAACATTTTATTAGTCTATATAATAATAACAAAAATGATTTCTACTAACGGTTACATACTTTACTTTTAAAATTAACCATGGGTTTGCAAGACTTTTTGGTTTTGATTGGTCTTCTCCTCAAGATTATTTCATTGAATGCATAATTAATATTTAATATAAAATATTAATTATGTTTCATCTTCGGACATGAAATATACATTTAGATTGAGTTCTTAATTGAATTCCTAATTTATAAATTGAGGTTCTAATTAAGCTTTCACTAGCTAGTTAAGCTTAAATTTTAAGTAAAATAGTTAGTAAGTAAAATGTTTTGTTACAAATTTTAGTCAAACTCAAGAAATTTTAGAAAAAATAATTTTAGAAATTTACAAAAACCAACCGATATATACCTCGTTTAGCTTTGTGAAACTTTAAATCGAGCTTCAATATAAGGTTTACAACTCCAATCTTGTTAATTATCCTTGATTTCGAAAAACTTCAAAAATCACATTGTTGTTCTTCGTTCTAGCTGAAAAAATAAAGAAACGAAGATGAAGTTTGAGAAAATGGTCTAAACGATGTCATTTTATGCTTATTTTACTTCTCTTATGTGGACAAAAATGATGTCGTTTAGTGTTTATTTTCTACGACGTGGATTATTACTTATTTACGTGGAAGAACAATCAACAATATTTAACAAGTTAACGCAGATTAACGTATAAGTTTGCACAATTTTAAAACATGGTGTAGTGAATTCAAAAATTTAAAGAGTTTATCTACATGGAATCATATTTCATGGCTGAATTTAACGCAGTACCATACCTCAAGGCTGAATTGGCCAAAGTTAGCCGGATTACTTCCTTGATAAATAAACCTATTTATGTTTATCTAATTACAAGTTTTACGACATGTGTTTATCTTAAGATATGTAATATTTTCACATGTGTTTCCTTAGAAGAAAACGTAAGTTTAAAAGGATCTTAGATTGGTATTTGGAAATGTAACATTATTTATATTCATATCAAAATATAAATTGCATTAAATCATAAATCAAGATTTAATGAATTTTATTGTACATATATATATTTATAAAAGTTTATATTTAAGCAACATTACATACTTATATATATAATTAAATTGAACAATACAAAAAAAAACTAATCCCAATTAATCATTGATTAATATTCGATTTACTGATTAGGCGTTACGCTAAACCCATTTTACATTTTTCAAACAAGGCTTCGAATCGATTGGTTCAAATCTGGTTTGCATAGAGACCATAAAATGTTCGTCTCCAATCTAAGATGATATACGGGCCTGATTTAAGTTCCAAAACATATCCATTAAAAGGAGAGACGGATCAGGGGAGGTTCAATGTAGGTTCAATGACAGAGACTGGTTTAATCTCCAATTAAGTCTATATGCTCTTCTCGTTTTGATCTTAATAATATGATCTTCTTGTTTTGATATTTCCCTAAATATATATATCGATGTGTATGAATGGTTTAATCTCTAATTAAGTCAATATGGTCTTCTCGTTTTATTAATATATATGTATAACACTTAGAAAAGTATCCATTCTATATATATATATATATATACACATTCACACATACACATCGAGAAGTAAATTCATAAGCAGGTGTACACGGACTTCGAGGGTGACCAAAATGAAATTTAAAGGGCAAGTGAAATATATCGGAGTGTGTACAAAACAGACTAGCAGACTAGTAGTGTTTTTTGTTAACCTTTATATTCATTTAGCCAATTGCTGTTACTACAAGGCAAAACTCTTGAAATAAATGGGACACAGACTGAGATATTGAAATGAAAGTAAAAAACGGGGTGTCATAAGGCAAAAAAAAAAAAAAAAAAAAAAGAGATCCTAGCTCCTTCGACCCTAGTTCATAAAGCTCCTTCGAGGCAAAAATGTTTTGGGAGTATTGAATAGTCGTTATATGTAGAAAATATCAGAACCTCTACAAGTCTTGCATCCGTAACTACCTAGCTAGGTTCATAAAATTGGAATTTAGTAAAGTGTTTATTTATTTTATTAAGCTGTTACATTATATTTCTAGAGAACCGTATTTTTGTGGAAAAATAGAAGTTGCCCAAGTTTGACTCTTCAAATTTGTATATCCACTTTGCGTTTGATTTTGTCAGCTTTAAAATCTCTATATATACACTAGTAGTCGACACTTGAGAGAGAGGAACAAATTATAATGAAGAAAGCAACACAACTTTTTCTTTTCCTAACTTTGATTCATTTACTTGTATGTCTATCTTTTTTGGTTCGTGTCACAGAGGCTAGATTGATCTGTCAACGAGGTTAGTCTCTTTATATTCGAAAATCTCCGTCACATTTAAGTTTTATGTAGTTTACTATTTAAGAGAAAATATACTATTATAAAATCTCTCCGTTGGTTTTTCTATTGATATATTGACTCATGTGTGTTAAAAGATGACGAAGAACGATCATACACACCACCCTCCAGATCATGTAGAGGCTCTCCTCTTTGAAGTCAAGTTATGGGACAAAGTAAAAGGGTTTGTAAGAGAGTTGGAAGACCTCCTCTCGTATAGATTCAGACTTGTCCAGAAGTTTTCAACAGAAGCCTACCATGACCATCAAGAATAATTGTTTGCACGCTGTGCCAAATATAAAATAATATTGCTTGATTTTGTATGTCAAAATTATTGCTTGATTATGTCTTCCTTTTCTATCATTTCTTTTAAAAAACAATATATACATTGCAACATTTTATTAGTCTATATAATAATAACAAAATGATTGCTACTAACGGTTACATAGGTTACTTTTAAAATTAACCATGGATTTGCAAGACTTTTGGTTTTGGATGGTCCTCTCCTCAAGATTTTTTCATTGGATGCATAATTAAGATTTAATATAAAAACATAAATTAAAAAAGAGTAAAGAATTGTAACCATCTCTTTTTTACCACCAATTTTTAATCCTATTTTACCATCTAACCTTGAATTAGTCATCTTAAGTTCTTTACTAGTGACTTTGTGGGAAAACCTATAACCTCGATTTATTTATGGGATTTTTTTTACTTAAAATATCTGAAAATAACTATTTTAGTTGTATATAAATTTAGTTTTCTCTTCTTCTTTTTTGTCTTTATTCAATATGATATAAAATTCTAAAGGATAACACAATTATGATTCCATGAAGTTATGTGATTGGTTTCAAATCTTTTCAATCGCTGTTATTTCGTCAATCAATCAAATTCAAGATTTATTATATGTTTTTTTTTGTATTTTCAAATGAAATATAAACCTTTACCAACCAAAGGCAAAGACAAGAACGAATCAAAAAAAATAATTAAAAACAAACCACCAACTAATTTTCAATTCCTTATATATAAATGCCAACCCCTAAAAAAATCAGACGTTGGACTTGCCAACTTCAAATTTGTCAAACAAAACTCGTTTTCATACCCAAGCTGCACGAACTTCATTGAATCTTATAAAACTAGTAAAACAATAATTAAAATCATATTCAAAAAATCCGATTTAAATCACAATAATAAGCATCTCATAAAATCCAAAACACAAAACGCCATTTTTTTGTTTTGTCGATTTTGTTTCCTTCTTTGAAGTTCACACCAGTTTTGTCTCTTTTAGTCTCTCTTCTTCTTCGTCTTATATAATCAAGAAGTCCAATTTTCTTCGTTCTCCAGTCAACGGGAAGATTTGATTAATTCCGATGGCAATCGGTGACCGTCAGAATCAAAAGCTCTTCAAGCTATTCCCGTTTTGGCAGAGAAGAAGAACCACCACCACTACTTCCTCATCTTCTTTAGCTTTAACACGGAACCAAAGCCAAAACTATCGAACCAGCCGCCATGGAAATCGGGATACAGATGCTTCCGCCGTCTCGAAACCGTCCTCTGCTTTGACTGTTTCTTCCTTCGTGAGATCACTTCTTCCTTCTCGTCGTCGTCTCCGATTAGATCCTTCTAGTTATCTCTATTTCCCTTGTACGTAAATTACTCCAGCTTGATTGATTTGGCTTTTGAGTTCTGATTTGTTTGTGTAGTTAAAGAAAAGATACGATTTTTCAGAAGTTAATTTCAAATTGGAAACGTAATGAAGAGTTAGAGAATGGATTTTTTTTTTTTTTTTTTTTGGGTGTGTTTCAGATGAACCTGGTAAACAAGTACGCAGCGCAATTAAGCTTAAAAATAAAAGCAAATCTCATACTGTATTTAAGGTAATGGTGTTTTAATGTTATTGTTTATAAAGCTTAATACTTTTTTTTCTGAGAACAAGTTAACCAAAACTATGTAGTTAGTGTAGAGAAGTTTGTTTTAGATGATACTTTATATTTATTTAAGTAACTCTGTTTCCTCTTGTTTTAGTTCCAAACAACGGCACCTAAAAGTTGTTACATGCGTCCTCCGGGTGGTGTTTTGGCTCCTGGAGAGAGTGTTTTTGCAACTGGTAATGAGATTATGGAAAACACAAAATGAGATCTTTTTGGTTTTGTATACTTTTGACTGGTTTATAAACATGTTTGAGTGCAGTGTTTAAGTTTGTGGAACATCCAGAGAACAATGAAAAACAACAGTTGAATCAGAAGAGTAAGGTTAAGTTTAAGATTATGAGCTTGAAAGTGAAACCAGGAGTAGAGTATGTACCTGAGTTGGTATGTTATGTCGCTCTTTTCTAACTCTATTAGTTTATGCAGAACTCCATTGTTGAAAGCGATTTTATTTGTAGTCACATGGTGCTTTTAGGCTAATGCAATGCAATTATAAAATAGGTTGTCAAAGGATAAGCCTTCTCCGTAACAGGAAGTTTTAGACGTAAGTCTATTTATGATCCATTTTTGGGTGTTTATTATGCAGTTTGATGAGGAAAAGAATCAAGTAGCTGTGGAACAGGTTCTACGAGTCATTTTTCTTGATGTGGACCGCCCAAGTGCTGTAAGTTTTTCTTGTAGATTCTCTTATTGCCTGATAAGAACACATATACAATAAACTCGTTAGTCTGAACGTTTTAATAAGGAAGATTATGTATCTAATGATCAGGCAATGGAGAAACTGAAACGTCAATTAGATGAAGCTGAAGCTGCAGTTGAATCAAGAAAGAAGCCTCCACCAGAGACGGGGCCTCGCATAGTCGGGGAGGGTCTAGTCATTGACGAATGGGTAATATATCATTATATATAAGATCTAAGATCTTTGGTTTTGTTTATTGGCTTACTTACCAGATTTTATTATATCATCTATCAGAAGGAGAGAAGAGAGAAGTACCTTGCTCGACAACAAGTCGAAGCCATAGATTCTTCGTCTTGAAATGCAGAGAGGAGCTACGTTTATTTGTTATAGCAGAGGTAAAAGAAGCTCATCTTCATCTTCATCTTCATCTTCATCTTCATCTTCATCTTCTGCAGCTGTACATAGTTAAGTATTCATCGATTATGTGTTTATTCTCTACACGAGTGTACTTTGTGGTTATTGTATGTCTCTGTTTGTTTGTATGTTTCATGCCGGTTTAAACCCTTCCATCAAATTTTGTTTCGGTTTAATCGAACCAAAGATATATCAGTCTTAAGTTTTTGATTTGTGCCTTGTACCTTTTTCTCCTTTAATTGGAAGCAACCAAAGCGAAGACTTTTGTATACTGATTCTTTTGTATATTTTCTCCGCTTATAAGTTGCAAATTTTAGAGTTATTCTTATCCTCTTTCAGTAGAGAATGTCACGAGATAAATCCTACACAGAATTATAATTAGTGACAAGTATTTTAAATGATTTACAAATGTCTTCTTAGAACAAATAAGTAAACCATTCGCATAGAATCTTACGTAACCGTAAGGAGTATGAATGATGGTTTTATGGACGACAAGTTTACCCAAGAACCGTGAACCAATTTGATTATAACAAACAATTCATGTAGGTATGTATTTGATGATATAGCTATATCAAATTTCACCTTGTTTGGTCTCTATTGTATAAGAAATTTTTAAGCGGGTTCTTTTCTATTTATTTTATTTTAAATTTCTCTTTTTGTTCTGTTTTATCAGAGTTACAGAATAATCAGGTCCATAAGAGTGACCTCTAGAACACTAATACCCACCAATGCGCTATACTAAAAGACATATACCAAAACAGTGGTCAGCTAGATGTGTTGCTACTTTGCTCCTTGGGCCTTGCATTGAGAAACTTCGATATTATCTAACTGGCCCAAAGAACTAATGGATTAAGATAATTACAAAACATCATTGCACTTTCAACATTCAGTTATAGTTCGTTCCGGCCGTCCAACGACTATTAATTTCATCGTTGTATATATAATATATTAACTGTATTATTTTAGAACAAGAATAGCCGCAACCAAATGAGAATAAGAATAACTTGTTCTTAAACCTTTGAGAACACGGTACTCTTAACTGTAATCGCATCCTCTTACAATAGCCAGAAGCTTCAGTGCAACTTTATTTTTATTTGGAATCACAAAAACCATTATTGTTCTTAAAATTTGTCAACAATGTTTTTTCTTATAAATTAGTTATCAATATTTACAGATATATAAATAATATATATCTAACAAAAAGATAATTTATATTAAAATCAAAAGCAAAAGTAAAATACAAATACAGATTGAAAAAATAATTTACATTTCAGGTTTTCATCCGCATTTGTGTTCACAGTTAGTGAAAAATGTTTTCAAGAGAATTAAAATATTATATTTTGTTTTGAATGGCATATTTAAACAATCAATCAGTTGTATGAAATGAGATATAAGTTTCATAAGGTATATAAAATTTGGAAAAAAACAAAAACTGGAATATTTTTATTTGGGAAAAGGGGGAAGAAATTGACTCGTGAAGATTATGAAGGAGCAAGGACAAGTAGTAGTGTCCTTGATTTTCATGTCGCTTTATGAAGCTTTCGGCCAATTGCATAACCAAAAAGTTCTTAAGTATTATCAAAGGACATTACATATATATATTAGATTCTCTTACCAGAGATATATCTAATGTAATATTTAGGGATGTCATACATATAGATTCTGCATAATTAATTTGACGTTAGTCAACTTATCTCGATATCAGTTTCATATCCCTAGACTCTAGCCAATAAATTATGTTTATTATTTACGTGTTTGAAACGTAATAGATCAGAAGTAAACAAATGACATCATTCTTCTAATTAAATTTAAGGAGAATTCTCCATAAATTCATACTAAGAGTCAACGTGTGGTTATCTAGTTGGGTAAACAAAAAAAATATATATTAAAAATACCGCTTAAGAATTACAATAAATATGACAAAGAAACACGTATCATCGCAAAATCATTTTAATGCTATGTTACAAATTTATACGTATTGTTGTCATTGTCACTAATCCGTCACTAAACTACTGTGTCTGAAGTATGTGCTTTGTAGTAAGCGATTGAATTCCACTAACGAAAGTCTTAAACCACCATTATTGGTTATATTAGTATGGGTGTATTAAAATAAATTAATCTTAAAATTTAAAGACACTCTTATATTATCTGAGGATGGTCTTAGAAATAAACCCTTAACCAGTTAACTAAAAATCTTTCTTTTTTTAATAGCAATTTTTTTTTTTTCTAGAACGAGGAAACTTTTTTTAATCGATGTGTCAAAACTTCAACTGTATAAACGGACACAAAACCGTCATCATTTGAAAAAAAAACTTAACAAAGATTTCGACAAGAACGGCTACAACACATTATTATGTCAATCCACTGTTTTTCTTTTCATGAAGATTACAATAAAATAAAACAAAGTAAATAAATACTTTACTATAAAAATAAAACAAATTTCAAAGAGGAGGGCCGAAAGGGAAAATAAAAATAAAAAATCAGCCGCCCATTGATCGTGCGTCGCTCGAAAGCAAAATAATAAAATACACATCATCAATAAATTAAATATTAATAAAATTCAAAAATATAATATTTAATGACCCACAAACGAATAAATTCGGGGAATAAAATATTCATTTTCCCTCGTCATTACTCATCTCTATAAAACAAATATTACAATTCAACCATATACATTATCACAGAGTGCTTCACCACCATAAATATACTTACTCTATATTATATATGTATGTAAACATACTCACACTACCATAAATACGGGCGATTTTCTCAAATACCCTTATGGGTTGAAAATCAATTTCAAATACCCCTCTCCATAAAATGACAATTTTGCCTGAAATTCGAAAATCGATTAAATAAGTATATATATATTTAATTGTATATGATATCAAGAAAAACACGGTAGGCCAGTGATTCGGGATCGTCCGCGCGCGTACGCGTGATCCAAATTCGAATCTGGGATTCGAGGTACAACTAGGGATTTAATAGCTAGTTGTACCGAGTAACTGGTACGATTGGTACAACTAGTAGGTAGTCGTACCGAATAACTGGTACGACTGAAGTATAACTGGTACGACTGGTGATACATTGAAGGTATACTAGATACGACTAGTAGTCAGTTGTACCCAGTGATACTCGGTGAGATTTAAAAAAAAAATAAAGGGCATTTTCGTCATTTCACATTGAGTGTTATAAATATTGAAGAGGGATATAAAGAAAAAATTAGAGATGATCTGAGGGTGAGACATTGATGCCCATAAATACACTTACTCTATATTATGTATGTATATAAACATACTCACACTATATGCACACTCACGTATATTCTATATAAATGTTCATGAGCATTGAAACGAAGAGAAAGAAAAAAAAACTAAAATAACTTAAACCTCAAATTAATCGCTAAAACTTTCTAATTTAGGGAGATTATTTTTTTCAGTTTTAATTTTAAAAAAACGAAGAGCGGTCACGACGTTTCTTCGTGAATCATCTTCTTCATCTTCTTCATCTTCCTCTGCGTTTTATTTTTTTCTCTCCTTTTTTTTTTTAATTTTTACCGCCGGAGAATTTTTTTGTTCTGTGAATATTTTCCCCGGCGGTTTAGAGATATGAAGGGGAGAATATCTAAAATAGGAAGCTATGCAATCTCATCTTCCATTAGAGATGAGCATCAGCAACCTTGTATTTCCTGTACTACTTTTAATATCCTTGCTCCGATCTATAAACGTCTTTCCCAGAAGGTTTCTAATTATAAACTCTTCAATCCTTCGATTTTTGTTTTGAGTTTTTTTTTTTTTTTTTTTTTGTATTGACAAGTTTGTGGTGATGAAAAATGTAGGATCAAAGTCTTCGTGAAAGCGATAATAGAGCTTATTGGCATGGAAGGAATCATAGAATCCTTGATTGGTTATTATATGAAAGATCTTCAATCATATGTTTGCAGGTTGTTCGACGAAATTCCTCAAAAAAAAAAAAAAAATGTGTTTTGGTTTTTAATGATTTTGATTTTTTTTTTTTTTAGGAGTTTTGGGTAGGCAATGAAGAGCTTGTTAATATGTATGAGAAGAGACTTGGTGACGCTGGTTATCTTAGTTTTAAGCTTGGACGTACTAACAATCGTGGTGATGGTATAAATTCTTCTTCTTTGGCCTTTATTGATGTTGGTTCTCTTTCATTATGATTTTGTGATTTTTGGTTTTTTGGTTAATAGGTTTGCTTACGGCTGTTCATAAGGATTATTTTAGAGTTGTGAATTCAAGGGATTTGCTTTTTAATGATTGTGCTGACCGAGTTGCGCAGTTGTTACATGTAGAATTAGTTCCTCCTTACTCTCAGTATGATGCTCATCAGGAAGTTTTGATTGTCAATACTCATTTGCTGTTTCCTCATGATTCAACTCTCTCTATTGTAAGATTGCAGCAGGTATAATTCCATCTTATGCTAACTTTACTATCATTGTGATGGGTTTTTTGTATCTTTCTTTAAAAGATTTTGTTTTTGATAGGTATATAAGATTCTTCAGTATGTTGAATCTTATCAGAAGGAAGTTAATCTCAGTCCCATGCCTATTATACTTTGCGGGTAACTTAACTTGTCTGGATTGTAGTTTTTCATGAGTTACATCTGAGGAGATGTACTAAAAGTTCTTCTGCTTGTGTCTCTATTTGTGTTGTCATGGCAGAGATTGGAATGGAAGTAAGCGAGGACATGTCTACAAGTTTCTCAGGTCACAAGGTTTTGTGTCGTCTTATGACACTGCTCATCGGTATACAGATTCAGATGCTCACAAGGTCACTGTCTTTCTTCATATGGAGAATATTTTTGGGTATGCTGTAGATTTTTGTGATGTTTTAAATTGGGGATCAGGATTCTGAAACTGTTGTTTTCTTTGGTTTTAACAGTGGGTAAGCCACCGAAATCATCGGGGTAACATATGCGCTGTTGATTTCATATGGCTTCTAAATCCAAATCGCTATAGAAAGCTGCTAAAAACAAGTTGGAGTGAGGCAGTGTTTGGCATGTTCAGGGTAACACTTTCTTCAATTGTGTCTCTTCACAAGTTTTCATCTTTTATTGCATTTCACTTCAAATTGATATTACATCTTATTTAGAGTACACTGACCATGAAAAATGACTCTTGCTTCACATTTCCTGTTTAAATGATTTCCGTAAACAGTATTGTTTTCTGGCTTCTCCCTGTAACATTAGAGCATTTTGATTTGTAGTATCTACTGAGAAGAGCTTCATTAACAGCTGAAGATGCTTTTGCCTTTTTGAAAACCGACAATAATGGTGACCACATTACATTCGTGGGTTTCTGTGAGACTCTTCGGCAGGTATATAGAATCTGTAAAGCAATTAATCATTTATATGGCTATCTTATACAGCTGAAGGTTCACAAAGGTTTCTCTTTCCCTATACAGCTAAATCTAACAGGTCACTGCAATGGACTCACGACAAAAGAGATTAAGGATCTGTGGATTCAAGCTGACATTGATGGAAACGGTCTTCTAGATTACAAGGAGTTTCAGGTAACATTTCTCCATGAGACTCCTCTCTAAAACTTGTTCATGATAACTCTCAAGGTGGTTTCTAGTACTAGTTCTGGTTACAATAGCTGAACACAATCATTACCCGTGAACATCTAGATTTAGAAATTTAGAGATTTGGTAATGCCAATAGCATCTAAAACCATTGGTCTTGCTCTTGAAATCACACACATGTTGCTCAATTTCTATGTAACTCATTGCAGCAAAGAATATGGAACCAAAACTGGTCAGAACAAAGAGAAGCAGAGGATGGAGAAGCAAAAGGTAACCAAGAACAAACTGTTGGATTCAGTGTCAAGAACGCAGTTTTATTTCCTCCTGAAGTGGAAAAAGGAAGATGGCCAGAAAATTACTCTCTATCAGACCACGCGAGGCTCACTGTTGTATTCTCTCCCATAAGAATGCCTTGCTCTCAATTGGTTTCATGACAAAACACTCAAAACAACAACTTTAGTTTCTGAGTTTTTTGTGTCCCCTTATAGGGCAGAGCACTTAAATCAGTATTTTGTTCCATTTCCATTGGTCGGGGAAGCTTGAAACTGGACCGCCTTGACCGCTCTCACCCTGCGGTTACTGCGTTGGGGGAAGAAGAGAGAGAGAGGTAACATAGGTTTATAAATTTATACTTTGTACAAACATGTAAACCAAATATTGAAGCTTCATGTATAAAAAAATTGTTGTAGTAGAGATTTAAGAAGCATTTTGCAACTCTTTTTTTTCTAACTTCATTTTCTTTTTTGGCTTGTATTTTTTCTTTTTCTTTTTGCAATTTATATTTAACTTTGAAAGCATAACCCTCTGTAGAGATTGTTAGATAGAAAACGAAAACAGCAAAAGTCGTTTACAAAGTGTTTCATAGATTATTGATCCATAACGAATGGTGAATTTGGTGACTGTGGTGGTATATCAAAATGCATACATGATACAACTTAAAGGCTTAAACCATTATATTATTTATTGTTGTTAAATATTCATCTTAAAATCAAATAACATGATACAACTGAAAAGCTTAAACCATTATATTATTTATTGTTTTTAAATATTCATCTTAAAATCAAATAATAGTAATGCCGCCAAAAAAACAAGGAATAATAAATTTCAGATATATTAATGAACCCCAAGAAAAAAGGGAACAAGCTTGGAGCTTTACGTCAGAATCAGATGGTGGTGCTTCATTTTCAGGTCCGATCATAGCTTTTCTAGGGCACCGTGATCCCCAAATTGAGATGGCTGATTCCTCAATTTCACATGATAAAGAATGGTTAGTCTCAGTAAGAAGACAAATCCATGAAAACCCAGAACTTCTTTTCGAGTTACACAAAACCAGTGCTCTGATTCGTAACGAGCTTGATGAGCTAGGTGTTTCTTACTCTTACCCAATTGCCAAAACCGGAATTGTAGCTCAAATTGGATCCGGTTATCCTCCGGTTGTTGCTCTCCGAGCTGATATGGATGCTCTTCCTTTACAAGTAAAACTCGATTACTCTCTCTTATTGTCTGTTAATTTCTTCAAAAACTGTGTAAATTGAGCTGCTTTGATTTCAGGAACTTGTTGAGTGGGATCATAAGAGTAAAATGCATGCTTGTGGACATGATTCACACACCACTATGCTTCTTGGTGCTGCTAAGTTTCTTAGCAAACGTAAACATAAACTCAATGTAAGTTTGGTTGTTAGTAAATTTGTGGGATTAGGTTAGCAAAAGGTAACAAAAGATTGAATCTTTGCATTGTTTATAGTAATTGAAGTTGTGAACTGTGTTTTGCTTTGGTTTTATTGAAAGGGTTTGAGTCATCTTTATGTATTTAAGGTTTTTTTTCTTAATCAAAAGGGAACAGTGAGGCTTCTTTTTCAACCAGCTGAAGAAGGTGGTGCTGGTGCTCTTCACATGATAAAAGAAGGTGCTTTAGGTGAATGAAGCTATATTTGGTATGCATGTTCATTCTGATATAGCTACAGGAGAAGTAGCAACAATCTCGGGTCCTTCTATGGCAGCCACAAGCAGGTTCACTGTAAGAATGAGTGGAAAGTTATCTGCTTCTTCTTCTTTGGAGACTCATTCTTCGGTTGATCCGGTGTTGGCTGCATCATCTACTTTCTTAGCATTGCAACATATCATCTCCAGAGAAGCAGATCCTCTCTCAAGTCACGTTTGTTGCATACTTTCCCAACCGATAAATCTAACTGTTCTTATATGCATATAGATCTCACTATTTGCAAGACCAACGCTAAGTTTTCTGATGCTAAAAGTTCCTGTTTTCGGGGTTTAAGTGCTGTCTGTTACATTTATGAAAGCTGGTGCTTCTGAGTTTGATGTGATTCCGGAGTATGTAGAGTTTGGAGGAACCTTGAGGAGTCTTACAACCGATGGTATTCACTGGTTAACCCAAAGGTTGAAAAAGGTAGGTACACATGGTTTCAAACAAGCTTTTTTTGTCCAATATCTCCTGTATCTGAATCTCATCTCTACCCTGATGATCAGTTTCTTCAATCTTTAAAGTAATACATTGTTCAAAAGATCATAATATGTTTATTCCTGAATTTCTTGTTACTCTGTTTTAGTAAAGCTCTTATGAGACGAACCATTGCTATATCTACAAAATCTACACATTAACGAATGTTCAAATGTAATCGAGTTTCAAGCTAGATCTAACTGGATTGTTGCTGACAGGTGGTTGAAGGACAAGCTGAAGTACATAGATGTAAAGTGGACATAGCTATGCATGAAGAATATTACCCTATGTATCCAGCAGTTGTAAATGATCACAAGCTACATGAACACGCTGAAAAGGTTTGGAAACTCTTGATTGGACCTGAGAAGGTGAAACCAGGTAACAAGGTAATGGCGGGTGAGGATTTTTCCTTCTATCAACAAAGAATCCCCGGTTACTATCTAGGAATCGGTATCAAAAACGAAGAAATTGGTTCTGTTCATATGGTTCATTCGCCTTATTTCTTCCTTGATGAGAATGTTCTTCCCATTGGATCTGCATTGTTTGCTGCCTTAACAGAGATGTATCTACAAAGAGCATCAGAATCAAACTAAGTTTCCAATTGAAAAAGAACAAAAGTAGCTTACATGTATGTCTCTTACTTAAACTTATTCTTCTTATGAATACATTTTTATAACTTTGAGAAATCAATGTCAAAGTATTGTTAATAAAATTGTAAGAGCATCTACATGTACATTAGGGGTTCTAACCAAATTTTTAATGAAAAAAAATATTAAGTGAGATCAATTTTGCCATGTCATATTTATAGGAGAGAATGAGAGAAGACTAAGAAGGAAAGAAAGACAAAATGACTAAGTGAGATCAATTTTTCCATCAAAATTTGTCCAATCAATTCTTGCCATGTTATATTTAGATATGTATCCAATATCTAAAATTTTAATTGAGAATATGATTATTAATATTCAATTTTATTGATTTTTTTAGATACTTATGTTTACATCTTGGAGATGCTCTAAGTGATGGGTCTCACATGGGTTTGGTGTAGCTTGTCTGAAACATAAAAAATATGACGCCGTTGGGATACCAACAAAATACGTAAATAGGTAAAGTTGATAACTTTGAGAAGTCAAAAGTAAATAAATGACATTTGCACATGTATAAAAGGCTTCAAAACCAAACATTTGTGTAGTTTTAATAATTTAAATTTGTCTTTTTTTTATAAAGCAAACAATGATCAATCATAGGCAGTATCAAATTTGTGGAAAATAGAAAGACCAGCATCTTGTCTATAAATCTACTATGCAAAAGAAAAGTTTTCTTTTGTATTTTTATAAATTATAAGTTGCCTTTTCGCAAAAATACAAAAATTGGATAAGATAAAGATGAATGTATTCACATGACACCCACATGAGATCTGTTCATCAAAGAGTTTAAAGAAACAATTAGCAGATAAAGAAAATCATGTTGACATTTAAGAGGGGGAGGGGGGGGGGAGGGGGGATTGTGGGGAGTTCGATAATATTTGATTTCAGAGGCTTTAAAATATGAATTTAAGAATAAAAAAAACACAAGAACACATTTTATTCTTCATATTAAACTATAAAATCGTACTCTTTCCTTTTTTTTTAAAGAAATGAACGTTTATCCCTATCATTTTAATGAATTAACCAATGAAAATAATATTTGTAAATATTGATTAGGCGTAAAATTTAAAAATTAATTGCTTTTAATATATGTGAAACCCCTAGAAAGATTCTTAATATATACAAATTTCTTAAGTAAAATGTTAAATTTTAGACTATTTTCAATTTTGAGACAGAATTGCAAAGACAATATAAAGAAAGGGAGAATAAATACCCTTTGTCAATATAAACAAAAACTGGTCTCATTTCCAACATTTTTAGTTCTTTACTGATTGTTTCTTTTTATTGCATGTCCTTGTTGGTATAATTTTTATTTGTTAATTTGTCAGTGAAATGTCCTTGACAGATTACTTATTTAATATTTCTGTTATTTAGTCTATTGATCTCTATAACAATTAGATGAGTCGGTATATGAAAAGGTCTTTTGTTATGTTATAGAGAATTTTGTCTTCTACTATTAGATTTTTTTATATTACGGAATTGACTTCCAGATTTATTTTCATTAAAAATATTTGAGTTCACACAAAGCTCCAAAAGAATAATGTATTACTCATAATATCCATTTGTCCCAAGATGTGAACGATTTGTTTGTCAATAGACTGGTTTCTTTCTTCTAAATATGTATTTACAAATCCACAAAACTAAAAGAAAACTAGTTTTCAAAAGTCACACGATCTATGAATTAGCATTACATTATTATTATTATTATTAATATATACGAAGTAGCATTACATTATTATTAATAATATATACGAAATGTAATGATAATATTGCTATCAGTTTACATTTTCACCTATGTATATTTGTTTGAGTCGATTGTATAATGTCGCATGTAGATGGGTCGGTTTCTATCTCTCGTTGAACTCCAAATTCAAAACTTTTAAGCGTGTAAAGTGTTGGAATTTAAAAATAGCACAAACTATGATTTGTTAATTAAAAAAACTATGATTTGTTGATAGATAAATCTTCTTAGAAAAATTGAAATAAATAATATCACCGTTACACAGTTTGATTCAAAAATTTAGAGCATGGACGATATTACATTTTAACAACCACATGAATGATTTTCATACATATTGATCCGGATACAAATTTTAATATTACAGTCTAAATATTTTTTAAATATCCTAAATATTTAAGCTATAAATAACTTTAAAGCGTTACACTTTAATAACCTATGAAAATTGCATTTCTATTCTCTCCCATTATGAATTTAAGAAATCGGATACATAAATACTTTAAGGTAATAGATAATCAAATAAAAAAAAAGTAGAAATGCTACTTCTATTACTTACTATACTATATAGGAGGCGGAAAAGGAGAGACAATCAATTATCCAATTTTATAAAGTGTAAGGTAGAGAAGATGGACCCCTGCATATCTTATTGATAATGTCCAGTAAGGAATTCTAAAGATCTCTTTTATCTTATTTTACATGTACCAATTTTATAATTCTAAGTCTACTCTTTGATTTTCTCCAAGGAACAACATCAAAATCAACTATAAGATAGCTGTTATTATTTTTTGGATCATAGACATGAACCAAGTCTAGTTTAAATGGTTCGTAACTAAGCATTATTTTCATATTTTTGCAGATATATTCAAGTTTTAAGATTCTTCTCTTTAGATTAAAATCACTTTATGTTATGTGGCAACGTTTTCTGTGGAACCAAACTATCAAGACAAAATTGAATCTAGCCTTTGTCATCTTCGGTTGTTGTATAAAGTGTTACTTTACTTCGGTCTTGATTATAAGAACGAACCTATGAATTTAAATGATTTGGAAATATAACCATTTGACAAAAAAATAATAGAAAATATTATTTTAAGAATGTTTCTTTTCAATGTAGAAGTACACTAAATAATAGCAATTAGATGTTTGTGTAAGTGTTTTAACGGTTCAAATCGCTAACTTATTTAGCTATCTTGAAATAGATATTTTCTTGTTATACAATTTAGAGACACTTTCAGTATTAATTAAATGTGATGAATCTTATGATGTAACATTAGGGCAACATGTGAACGTGGCAAGTTATATACCATACCATTAAATTAGCCATTAATTACTAATCGATATTATTATCTCCAACAAGAATCGACACAAAATATTTTATGTTCATATATAACTACAAAAAATGAAAAAAAAAAATTGGATATATACTTAACTTTAATAATATCATTGAATTCTTAAATCTATTGGTATGATAAAATCCATTGATAATCCAAAAGTACCTGGATAATTTTTGTTGTTAAAGATATATGGATAAACTTTACATATATATAGTAAGTTTTGGTCCAATTATAGTTTCATATATTAAATACTGCCATCGATCTATGTCTATCTAAATTAAATTATAGACTTGTTAGACGAAAAAACAAATTGTAACTTTAACCAGTTATGCTTTGTCGCTATACATAATTGGCTTTCTGTCATATTGACAGGCATTTTAGATCAAGAAATTGAATTATTGATACTCTGTCTATCCCCTTGACATTAATTAACTGGAGTATTTTTGTTAATGAATTAACTGGATTATTAAATTATGTTTTTATGTTAAAGAAATATTTTAGTAAAGTTTTGAACCAATGTTCATTTCAATTATTTTAATGATTTTTAGTTTCATAATTAAACAATATGAGTTTTTGTTATATAATTATCATTACAAAAAATCAATAACATATTTTAAGTATTGTTTCAGACTTTCAGTCATTAACATTTTGTGTATAGTATTTTAATTTAATACGTTATTTTTTAACTACGTACTTTTCATTTTTATAAATATTGGTTGTATTCTTAGAATTCCCTTTCATATTAAGAAACATTCAATAGCTTTTTCATATATTCTTTTAATTATACATACATCATTTGGTGACACAGCATTTTAAAATAACTATGAACAAATAGCAATTTGACGTATTCAATTACCTTCCACTAGCCAAAGACCGTGGTCTTGGACTCTTGGCTTTTTGGCTCTCTTGTGCTTTGAAATCATGGGTTTGAATGTTTGGTAGAAAAATTATAATTTAAATTTTACTTTTCTAATTTAAGAGTGACAACTTCCTGATTCAATTTTAGTTCGGAACCGGAAGCGTTGCTTCTCGGTATGTATATACTCCACCGAACTTGCATGCTTTTGAAATGAATTAAATTTCGGTCTGACTCACTCAAAGTTATCAAACAAAATAAATTATCCTCCACATATATTTTTTGAAGTTTGCATTTTCCTGATCTTAACTATGATAGGTTACATAAACCCCCCAGAAAATTAGTTTATATTAAAACAAATTAAAGTAAAAAACAATATTCATGATGTGGATGGAGTATTAACCAAAAACCTATCTATAATAAAGCACATAGAGTTTTAAGAGTATGTACCACTGATGGGGTAAATATAGAGCGTAACATCGATATAAACATATTTTCTAAAAATAAATTTAGCAAATGGATACGATCTACTGATTAATTAACATCAACCGTAAATAATGTTCTTTTTATTTGATACACATATTTAGCCACTATAAACTCATTAACACAATTTATGAAAGTTGGTTTTAGATGGTATAGACATTTTAAATATCGAATTCTTTTTTTACCTACGGAGCTCTACAGTCAAATTTTTGGACAATATAAAAGATTAAAAAAATCTAATTTCCTTTATCAAATTGTAAAGGAAAACTATAATTTTCGTCCTAATCATGGATAAGATAATGAATTGTTGATATGCATGTACTATGTGCGTGCATTACTATTAGCAATAGATAATATAGATATTTACATGATTGCATAACAAGAAATTTGATGAATCCAGCTAAACATATAATTTATAACTATACTTCCCATGAATATATATGTCCGGTTATTTAAAAATAATTGATATATTTTCACCAAAATTGAAATCCAATGATGAAGTGTAGCTTTTTAATTTATTCATTGCTACAAAGTGTAGCTTTTGATAACGATTATTTTTTCATATGTTATCTCCAATCTGATTTGTTTTACATCTAACGTTCAGTGTGCGTGCGTGAGAAGCGGGTGATTAAAAAAAACAAATCATAAAAAAAATGGTTAATATAGTATTGATCCTAGACTTCCTCCTAGTGGAGCTCTCTCTGAAAATGAAAATGGTCGCCTATATATAATGACTAAGAGGTCTCTTACCTTTTCTCACTACTCAAATCTTCATCGCTTAGATCCTTTTTTTAACTAGAGAAAATCAAGAAACCTTTTCGAAGAGTATTAGTAATATCAAGAATGATATCAGTGGTGATTATTACTGAGCTACTAGTGGAGTACACGGCGGCTCTAGCTAAACTCACCGCCGGGATTCTCCCACGGCGTACCGGCGATAGAAACGCCGTAAGGATCGGTGGTTTCCTTCTTCCTTCACCTTCTTCATCATCGATGGTTCCTGATTTCTCTTCTCATCTCGTCGATTTCTGATTTTTCATTTCCTCAGTTTTTGACTTCAAGAATTGTTTCTCTCTCTCTCTCTGATCTAAACAATGAGAAACGGCTGAGATTTTTACCGAGTGTCTCGTCGTCTCTTTCTCCTTTTTGGTTTCTTTTTTAATCGCATAGAGTTTTGTGAATTCGTATCTAATATATTTGTAGAGATGATGTATGATTTTAATGAACTAATTATTAATGTTCCTTTTACTTTATCATTGATTGTGTGTGTGTGTGTTTCCATATGGATATGGCTTATAAGTTTTTACAGTTTTTTAAGCATCGTCAAAGCACAATATGAATCTTATTATCCCGATATGTAATTCAATAGCGTTCACTATTACAAACGAGGTTTATCGGAATCTAGATCTGATTTCGGACCAAAAAAATTGATGTGCTATGTTATTTATGGTTTACATTAGTACTATTCAACTAACTTCGATGCTATTGACATTTTGAAGTCATTGCTCAGGTCTAAAAAGAAGAAGATGCGGCATTTTCTCAGTGAATATACTAGTTTCCTACTCTTATAAACATATGACAAGTTGATAGTTAAAAAGAATACAACAAAAAAAAGTAGCAAAGTTGAGATATCACCGAGTAGAATTAAATAATGTAGTCTTGGTTAAGACTTTGAATGTTCAACGAGTTAATAAATGGACATTTTGTAATGTACGCCAACTTTATTAATCGTAAGGGCCACATGTTACTATCTACATTCATTCCAAAGCTAGAGAGAAGTAATATATATTTTTGGGAGAATATGTTTACTGAATCAAAATGAAACTAAACTAGCGTAATGAATGATTCTCTTGATTACGTTCCAAAACAAATAATTCGTTTCGCAAACTTTATAAATCGTGAGCGTTTTTCTTGGCGGAATTATATATTTCAGTGGCGTAACAGAATTTCTGAATTTCAATTGATAACTACAATTGGAATTTTATATTCATCCAAACAATCGCGTTGCAAATTTATAATTCCACTTATGAATTAAAGTCCATCTCTAGAACGTAAGATTATAATGTGTACCATAATAATTAAAAAAAGTGTAATATATATAATCCATATACGGTAGTTTTATATTCAAATGCGAGACGCACATATATAATTATATGAAAGAGCAACAGTTGTGCATAATGTTTCATTTATTTTATGTCTACATATGATATATGTAATAAAAAAAATATTTTCTTTAAATATAATCAAAATAGTTACGTTTGAAACAATCCAACTTTACTCATTAAAAACACCACTTGAAATCATTGAAGTTGACTGGTGTGAACGAAACATGAATAGGTGTATGTATTCGTTATTAATTGTAAATCATAAAGAACTAAACCGTATGAAAATTTGGCGAATTTCACAGATTGATAGCATAACAAAATCTTAAATGTATAACAAAAATACGAGATTAGTAGTAAATCCAAGACCAATTGAATATGTACTAGTGCACTGATTCTTTTGCTGAAAGAGCAACGATGACGTATATTTTTGAAAAAAAAAACAAAATTCTATTTTAACTACATATGCTAGACAGTTAATACCTTTTCAGTCCTACTACCATATAGCAACTTCAAAAATCTTGCTTTGAAAAAAATTCCATTATTGATATTGAAGAGATCATAGCTAGAGACAAAGTTGGTTGGATGTATAATGAATGAAAAGGTCCCCAATTACGCAAACAAAAGTGCTTGGTGTTTGTCTGAATTTTTTGGATCGATTGGTTTTACTCTTATCAAAATATGATAATTAAAAACTTTGATATATATATATATAAAAAAAAAAACAAATCGACAGCGTCAAATGTTAATTCTAAGATGTAGTTTTGAACAGTATTGAACCACCAGAAATAAAAATACATGTATTAGTAAGTGCTGATATGTATTTTGATTTGGTATCCTAATCAATCGTTGGCATACTTATATAATACGATAAGATTTCTACATCTCGTGTTAAGTATAAACTTCAAACAAAATTTACTTCCAGTCATTTTCTATTACGTTTTTAAAATAGTAGAAGTTAATGAAAATAATAACAATAACTCAGAAAGGCTAGGTAGGAACAAGGTAAGAAAGCAATGGTTCACTCGAGATCTTTGCCTTCGCTATATGCGTCATAGCATCAGCCCTGGCACGTGGGTCCACTCCACCAAAACTCTCAGTATTATTACAACTAATCAACATAATAGTATATTTAACTAAGTTTTAACTACGACCGTACAGATTACAACCACTACTTTAAGCTATTTATTTGCAGCTCATCTTGAAAGGAAAAAATATCTTTACAACACATCACAAGTTCTCAACTTGTAAGACTTCAGGAGACGACCTGTCTTATATTAAATATCTTAAGCGTTTTCATCAATATATATATATATATATATGTATGTATCTTAAACGTATGCTGTTGTATTGTCAATTCGATAGGATCGTTTTCCATCTCCTCTTAGTTGGTGGAAGTAATTACCAATTTGGGACTAGTTATAACTATTATTGATATCATTACAACTATGAGTTATTGTTGATGTCAATGAAATTTATTGAATGTCTATCTACTTTCATGACCAAAACTAGTCATAATAATTGTAATTGATACATACAAGTAAAACCGTTGGCTATTGTTTTCGAAGACATTTTCCCATTCAAAATTGCATTACCATATCATATATAGCATCCATATAACGTGAATTTCACAATACATTTATAACACTAGTAAAACATAGCTCGAAGTTATGAATTTCTAGATCCATGTGGATGTTCAATTTAAAAAGCACCTAAAATTCAAACTCAGCCTCCTAAAAAACAAGTCTCACAAATAATAGGCCCATTAGCTAGTCCATAAGAATATTTTCCAAGTCTCTCGTTTTGACATTGCTTCAATCCATTTTTTTTTTGTCGCCACATCGCTTCATTGCTCTGAAGTTATAAAGAATTATCATATTTAGGAGTGAGCCCAAGAATGGTTCTTTCAGGAGCTTCTTTAATGCAAATCTATCAACTTAAAACTTTAAAACAATAAAATCCCCAAGAAGCCTTAAGACATTTTTTAATCAATGTTGCTCAAATTGGTAAAAAGTTATGCAAAAACAACCTTATATTGTTTATCACTTCACCGAGTTTCCTATCATGAAAAATGTAAAATCAGAGTTAGTAACTCTATAATTTAATTGATTCAATCTTGTGAAACAAACCCCAATCATGGTTGCTTTTAATATGCTTAAATTGGATCAAGCTACCAAAAAGAGGAAAGAACAATGCAGAAGCCCACAAAAGCTTCAGATGAAAAATGAAGATACAACCACATTACACAACTTCTTGTGCCATCTTTTGAAACACTGTTGGCGGGTTATTCCGCTCATGAATGACCCGCCAAATGAGCTCATACTGTCATTAGTATCATATATGAGCTCATTTGGCGGGTAATTCAGTGTGGTTTCATTTCAGTCTGACCCACACTGGCATTAGTTTGTAACAACTATCTCGTTTTGAGAAGACTCTGTGTGTGTTGGAAGGTTTTCTCTAATAGGAGGAGATATTGTTTGTATTGTAAGTGTCCCTTATACTAAACAATGTAGTCCATATATATTAAACCACCGTAAATATTGAAGACATGTTCCAAAAATCAAAATCAACTCATGTTTACCGCATGATATTCATCTTACCAAGGTCTATATTTAAATTCTTTCAGATGATGAGCAAATGCATTTCAAAGATAACAATCTCATACTTAGTTACACATTGTCATTGCATAGTTTTGTTGATCAACTATTCCGGTCAAAGATGATTCTTACTCGGAATCATAGTACGAGCTCTCACACGGGATCAGTTACTTCCGCTCCATAGAGCCCGCTGAAGCATTGCAATGCGAAGACCACCACTGTGCACAAGGAGCAGGCTTATCGCAGATGTAACAGTAACACTGCACATATATATTGAGATGGATATAAATTTCATTAATAATGAAAGTGTTAGCTTTTGTTTCTTAGCCCAAAAAAAAACCAGGACTAGAATTGGGTCATGATGCGAACTAGACCAATTATCGAGCTAGCCAAATTGACATGAGATTACTCTATATATTGTTGGCACTCTACTATTAAAACAATATTACATACGTAAGAAGGGGAGAGACAGTTTCATATCGTGAGTCTTATAGGAAAACATTAAACAAAAATCCTTTGATATATATATATATATATATATATATATATTACCAGGTCACAGTGGGATGCATTAGGAGTTGATCCAAAAGGAAAGTTCAAGCATAAATGTCTTGGATGTGGGTAATCTCTACAAGCTACCTGCTCAAAATTGCAATCTCATCAACTTTTCAACAATTAAAATATGTTAAAGAAAAAAAAAACAATAGAGACAAACCCTTAAAACACGTAATATTAAAACTCAAACCTGTCCTGTCTCATGGATGATAGCCAAATCTTTATCATCTGAAAATGTGAGTCTTTTAACGTCAAACGAATCAAAAGGATCGAAATCAAGGATGAAGCAGTCCTCTGTCTCTTCGAATCTCTTCATATCTTGTCTTATTTTCAGACAAACTATGCCTCTGAGAGGAGTCTCTTCTTCTTTCGTTGGCGGTGTCTTTGTCCAGCCCTTCGTCTCCATTTTCTCTCCCAACTCTCAGAGATTGAATGGCAAAAGAGTAGAAGGCCAAACGTTACAGTTAGAGCAAAGCTTTTGTAAGAGTAACTTCTGACTTTTGAGTTTTGAGACTTTATGGGCTCAATTAATGGCCCAAAGAAACTTTGGGTGATACAAATCTTATTAATTAAGAATTTGGTTATCATATGGACAATTTGCAAAACTAAACTCAGACTGAACAATTGTTTTCAAACAACAAAAAAATGTAAACTAACCCTATAATAATTTTATTAGAAAATAATATTACATTATAAAAATCCCCGTTTCGGTTGACTAAACAACATAAATGATACAAATGGTGTATCGTTACTCTAATTTAGGCGAAAAATCTCGGGCTTCAATTTGTCTTTTTTTCTATACAATTTAGGATTGTAATCTAGGGTTGTTTTGTGTGTTGAAGGTTGTTTTGCAAAAAATATTTTGAAGGTCTTTCGTTTAGGAGATTCTCGAAGTTGACCCAAAAAAATCTAAGCAGCACAAAAATATGGACTTTTTGAGTTTGAGGAAGTAGCAAAATGGACTTTTATTTTAATATTATACATGTTGGTTGCTATAGAGTCAAGCACAACTGTACTTGTATCTCACCAATATATTGTCGTTCAATAAATTTGTAAAATATGATTTGGACATTTTTTTTATTGGATATCCCCGAATGAGACACACGATTTCCACTTATTATTATTTCGTTACAGTTCATTTAGGTGTCAAAGGTAATATGTTACATCAATTAGACTACTTTACATATATTTTTTAATTAATACAAGGTAGGCTCTGTGATCATAACGTATGAACACGGGAGTAGGTAAGACTTTGGATTTTTCCTTTTTCTTAATAAGACTGAGAATTGAGATAACCAAATTTTGTTACTTTCAAAGTGCTATTTATAGACTCCTAAATTATAGATAATACGTGTAATGTCATACTTCAAATCAATTACTCATATCGTTTACTAAAATTAGAAAACTAATCATCAAGTTGAACTACTATATATACATATATACAAGGGTCATTACTTTGAGGATATAAGTTTATTGGATAACAATTTGAATGCATAATTCAATTTTCACAGTAAAATGATGATCTAAAGAAGACTGTTTTTGTGTGTTTGAATTATTTTTGAAAAGGTTAAATCTCGTTTTCCATTTTTCCTTTGATACAGTATTTGTGATCTTCATAAACCTTATTATGTGTTTTTAGGGGTGAGTCCAAAAATAAATATCCTAAATTTTGTTTATTTATGTTTATTCAATGTCCAGTTGAGTACTTTTGAGTTTTATCTATAATCGGATATCTGTAAAATTTTATCTGGGTATTGTTTCACTCCAAAGGTTTTTTATATTATATAATTATAAATTCAATATAGACCAAAATGGCAATATTTCATTAAAACTATTCTCAGTTTTCTGCAAATTTTAATGTTTAATAACTAATTTGATATATATGTAATTATCAATATATATATATATATCTATATTTTTATAGGAAACAAATAACGTGTCACAAACCTGTAAGAATTAGTGAGGATTGTAATAGTACGATGTCCTTCAATTACTAAAATAAATGTTGTACTTTATACACCATTCCTTCGGCAAAATAAACTTTCAATTAAAATGGACAAAAAGGATAGGTAATATTAAATTATTAAAATAAATGGTATACGTTATAACTTATAACTATAATACACCAGTGTCTTCAGTGAATAAACCTATTAATTTCAACGGACAAAAAGAAAACGTGTATAAGTTATTAGACGAAATATATATACATATATATATATATACACGTGGGACTTGTGAACTGTGGTCCTAGAAAAGTTTGAGCTTGTTAATTTCAGGCAGTGAAGTGTTCGAGATGTGTACCCAATGAACATTGAACATCTTTCAAGGCGGTAGGTGAGATGCTTTTCCTATTGTAATACGAAATTCGAACCAATCATAAAATCACACGTGTTTGGTTTGACCATAATGCATTTTGTCTTCTAGAATATGTTAAGAAGATCAACTATTGTGATTTGATTTTTCTCTTGTGGTTGTGGTTGTGGTTGTGCTTGTGGTTGGTGTGATATAGAAATATATTTTTTTTTTGGTTAAACAATTCACAGGAAGAATTAACCAACATGGACTTACGAAGGGGTTTTATTTTTGCAGTTAAGTAAATGTGAAAAAAGAAGACGTTGCAGTGAAATAGTTTTTTTTTTTTTTGGGTTGAATAATGATCTACAAAGTGAAGTACAGCGAAGGGGCTTCACTGAATTCTTTTTCATGGTTCAACACAACGCACTGTCAAGATGATTTTTGAGGGTTATCGTCATAGACTCATTGCATATGTTACAGATTAAATAGTCTACGGATTAAAGCTATGGTTCTGTATTGTATTTTATTAAAATGTTATATTAATTTTATAGAATTTTAGGTAAAGCGCTCCAATCCCTTTAAAAAAAAAAACTTTTTGACGTTACTAACATTCTATGAGAGCAAGTGTCAAGAAAATTATTTAGCGTTGAACGAAAAAGTGATACGATTTTAGGCTAAAGTAACAAGAAATTAGGAATAAATATGACGTGTCGGTCCCACGCACCATACTAATTGTCTACGTTTGCGTTTCACAGTGCTCAAGTTTCATGTTTTTTTATTTTTTTCTAAATTAGTTTCATGTTTTTTTTTCCTTTTACGAGTCTCTTTGGTTAATGATACATCTATGAAAATGCTCTTCAATTTAACTTTTAATAGCTTAGTTTTTTATCTTCCAAATTTTCCATGATACAGAGTCAACTTACGCTTATATAAGAAAAACAGATGTGTAAAATGTTAAGAGTAACAAAAAAACGCTTGGTTTTATAAAAATAAAATTTCAAATGACGACCCATAAAATGGGTTAGATTATCAAATATATTGACCATCCTACATTCTTAATTAGTTAAAACTATATTCATTTTCCCTCAATATGTCTGTTAGATTACAAGGTTTTAGTTCCATAATCATCTCATTTTTATGATACTTCATTTTCTAGTAAATATTTTATATAAAACTGATATTAATTCAAGTACCCAATAAAATAAGTACTTCAACACCAATTCCGAAATTATCATCCGCTTACTATCAGATTTGAGATAGTTTTTCTTTGCTAGAAAAATCTGGTGACAAAGTTACACAATTAAATGTAGTTTGTGTTTCTTGAAAATACTATTGACGGACTTATACAAAAGATGAAAAACTCATAGCAGACTGACGCAAAACTGAAAACAAAGTTATGATCAAAATTTTGATAATCTGCTTTGTTAAATATGTTCTCGTGGTACAGAGAAATTTGAAGCACTAGCTAGGTTTCGCTAAAAATGGCATATACTTGTTATTGTTACCGAATTTACTAGCTTTATAGCAAGTTCAACATATTGAATTTGTATACTTGTTAACAAAGTCTATTGTTTGGCAAAATGAATATGTTTTATTTTTTTCAAAGTTAAAGAGATGTAGACGAAATATGATTAGATACTAAGTAAAGAAAACTCGAGTAATAACAGGTTTGGATGTATTGTTTCAGAAATATTTTACTTTCTTGTCCCATAGCGAATTATTATTATTAATATACAAATCTTTTATATATATATATAACTCGATTTTAATTGGACCAAATCCTTAAGCCAGATCAGAATTTTGCGTTAAAATATACCAATCGTCTACCTTCTATCGTATATTTTTCATATAAATAAAGCCCTCTCAGCCCCAGACTTCTCACCCATCACACAACCCCCAATACAAACCCAATAAAACAGAGCAATCTCAAAAAAACTCTCAAGAGATCCAACTAAAATGGGTTCAACGGCAGAGACACAGCTAACTCCGGTGCAAGTCACCGATGACGAAGCTGCCCTCTTCGCTATGCAACTAGCCAGTGCCTCGGTTCTTCCTATGGCTTTAAAATCGGCTTTAGAGCTCGACCTTCTTGAGATCATGGCCAAGAACTCTTCTCCCATGTCTCCATCTGAGATCGCTTCTCATCTTTCGACCAAAAACCCTGAAGCTCCGGTCATGCTCGACCGTATCCTCCGTCTTCTTGCATCTTACTCCATCCTCACCTGCTCCACCCGTATACTTCCCGGTGACGCCGTCGAGCGGATTTATGGGCTTGGTCCGGTTTGTAAGTATTTGACCAAGAACGAAGATGGTGTTTCGATTGCTGCTCTTTGTCTGATGAACCAAGACAAAGTTCTCATGGAAAGTTGGTAAGTTTTTTCTTTTCTCGATATTCCCTAAGAAGTTATAATATAAGTTCTGATTTTTGATAGATCTTATGGTGAATTAAGTTGGAAAGTTATTGTTCTTTGATAATGTTGTTTCATAAGCTGTGCTTATTGGGTTCATGTGATTTAAAATGCATTTGTGCAAAGGTAAAGGTGAGAGAGAGAAGAGATAGAGAAGCACTAAGTAACAAAGACAATCAGACAAATACAGATAAAACGACACGTAGACTATAACTGCCCTCCACTAGATAAACTACTCCATATTATAAGACTTTTTTTTTACTGGTTTTCTTTATTGGTTAAAAACGAGATCCTTACATGATTTTTTTGTTTGCTACTGAGGCAGGATTAAACAAATAATAAAGTGAAAATTCAAAAATATATATATATATATGTTAGGTATTGGTACCAATCAGAAAGCTAGAAGAAACACTAATTATTTTTTCCAGTCAGAAAACACACTCTCTCTTTTTAATTTTTTTTTGTTCATGGCTTTAAATAGAAAATATGTTTTGTTCTTCCGATTATTGAGTAGCAAAATAGGGAAATAGAATAGGGACATACATAAGAAGGGAATTGGTCTTTGGATTATCAATCAACAATAAAAGAAATATAAAAACTTAATTTCGGATTTGGTTTCCTTCAATCGAACCGGCTGGTTCTCTTTGATCTAATTTGACCATTAAATTGAGTTCAATGAGATTAATTTCAAAACAGATTAATTAGTAATAACAAAATTTAAAGGTTTAGGTTAAGCTTAAGTAGTATGTATGTGTGTGTGTGGTTTTTTCTTAGACTAATGCCAAAGAAACATGTTTCAGGTATCATTTGAAAGATGCAATTCTCGATGGTGGGATTCCATTCAACAAGGCTTATGGCATGAGCGCGTTCGAGTACCACGGAACTGACCCTAGATTCAACAAGGTCTTTAACAATGGAATGTCTAATCATTCTACAATCACCATGAAGAAGCTTCTTGAGACCTATAAGGGTTTCGAGAGCTTGACTTCTTTGGTTGATGTTGGTGGTGGCATTGGTGCTACTCTCAAAATGATTGTCTCTAAGTATCCTAACCTTAAAGGCATCAACTTTGATCTCTCACATGTCATTGAAGATGCTCCTCCTCATCCCGGTACATAAAATATTTTCCTAACAATTCGCAAAATCCGATTTTTTTTGTGGAAGATTGTCGCCTTATCGCTAAAACTAATGCAGGTATTGAGCATGTGGGAGGAGATATGTTTGTCAGTGTCCCTAAAGGTGATGCCATTTTCATGAAGGTTAGTAATTAACCAGGTTTATTCTTTGACATTATATATAAGTATAACATATCAAAAATTTGAATCTCAAAACGTTTTGTTGTTCGATTTTTGTCATTGTTGTAACAGTGGATATGCCATGATTGGAGTGACGAACATTGTGTGAAATTCTTGAAAAACTGCTATGAGGCGCTTCCAGAGGATGGAAAAGTGATATTAGCAGAGTGTATATTACCAGAGACACCAGACTCAAGCCTCTCGACCAAACAAGTAGTCCATGTTGACTGCATTATGTTGGCTCACAATCCTGGAGGCAAAGAACGAACTGAGAAAGAGTTTGAAGCATTAGCTAAAAGATCAGGCTTCAAAGGTATCAAAGTTGTCTGCGACGCTTTTGGTGTTCACCTTATTGAGTTGCTCAAGAAGCTCTAAGAAACAAAACAAAAAGCTCCTTTAGTGATGATTTATATGTAAACATTGCGCTCATGTCGACGTCATCATCTTTGTTCTAAACTATGCTGTTTAATAATGGTTTATTGAAGGATTTGTTCAGAGTTTGCTTCTCGATCTGCGTATTGATATATCGTACTTGTATTTTTTGTTTGTCATGGAAAAAACTTTTAGTGAAAGAAAAATAATGAAGTATTACAGTTAAAAACATTATCTGAAACACTGAATCAATCACATTCAGACAATTTACGTGGTCTCTGTTCGTTCACCGACCATTTCAACGAATCTTCATCAACTCAAACTTGTCTTGCTCTTTCTAGACCCTTCTAGCTTTCCTTCTCTCGTTTCCGATTATAAATATCTACCAATCTTTCTTCTTCTTGTCAAGAAACAAAGCTTCACATGTTATAAGAGATTATATCAAAGCAACAAATATAATATTCGAGGATGATGTCTATTTTTAGCCCCTTTGATATTCTTTACGCTGAATCAAATGGCTTCAAGATGATATTCTCAGACAGCAAGAAACAGAGCTCCGGTGGTAATCAGTCGCCGGTAAATGAAAAGCAGCAGAACTCAACAGATGATGAAAAGATTAAGAAGAAGAAGATTCAACCGATGATGATAGCTCCAGAGCTCGATGGTCTTCATTGTTTCGAAACAATTCTTCCTTTTTGATGATCATGATTGTAATATGTATATTAAAAAATCAGTTTTGTATTACTTGTAAAAAAATTATTCCTTTGTATAAAAGATTAATCAGACAGCTTATTCCATTTCTACAAACTAATATGGAATTAACTGTGTTTTTGGATTAATCTCAATCTAATAAAAACGAACCTAATTTCATAAGCTTATATATGTATAATTCTTGGCTTGAAGATTCTATTCAGTAGTCTGATTCTGACTTCGACTATTTGTTCCTTCTAGCTGACGTTTTCTTCCACCATTAACAAACCTCTTCCCTAACCCTAAAAGAAACGCTGGAGGAACAAAAGCCCCACTGCTCAAACTGCATACCACCGCAACAGCTCCACTAAGAACCAATAGTTTCTGTAAATTCGCAGCTCGGTTTCCTTGGTTCAATGTAACAGGAGTTTCAGTAACAGGCGATGCACCGTTGCTGAGTGAAATGAGATGTTCTGATGTGATGTTGGTGTTGATTTGAGCCATGAAAGCACACCGAGAAAGCTTTGTTCCTCCTTCTGAGAGTCTTTGCGTTTGGTAAGCGCGTAAACCGGGTCCCATTTTCTTTACTGCTCCCCACATTCCTCGTTTCACTCCAAGCTTCGCGATTTCTCTCGGTATACCCATGTCCTCGTGGTGAAATAGAAGCACTTCGCAGGCACTTTTTACTCCATCGTCTCTTCTTGATTCCACTGCATAAGTTTGACCATATTGAGATAAATGCTTGGCTTTGTTTTTAAGTTAATTCGGTTCTTGAAAAGATCACAAAGTTGTGGATGTGGAATTTTTACCTGGTCGAATGCACCAACTCGAGTAGAACAAATCTACGCGTCTTTGTTTGTTGTTACGCGGTATAGAAGGAACAGATACTCCCTGAACCAAGAACGAAAGACCATCTTAGACAATTGTTATTGTAACTGATTCTTTCCAATGCAAACTAAAAATCGCAAGAACTAGCCAACATAGAAACTCCTCTACTCTTTATCACATCAATCTAAAAGGTTCCATTTTGTTAACTAGCACATACCTTTGTAACACAGTAATAAGAATTTCCACAGTTCCATATCCTTCGACCGATCACATACTCTCTATCACTGCAGAAGAATGGGAACTGCAAACATCGGAAACATACATAAAGAGGAAAGAACAAACTAAGAACCAATCATCAAAATTTTACAAAACAAAGTAGAGAGGAAACAAACCTTGCGTATCCATCTAACAATCATGGTTCCAGAGTTGGTACACTCTTCAACAATAGTGGCATTAGAAAGCATTGTATCCCAAGTTGGTCTAAACTCATCATCCCAGAAAAAATCTCTTAAAATCTCAGGTGTTGTATCTTCAAATACAGTTCTGCTTCTATACTCAGTAGGATCATTCTAAAACACACAACAAAAGAACCAATCAAGACAAAAATACAAATCTCTATCACCAATCTCAAAATACAAGACCAAGTAATAATATTATTATTATTATTATTTACCTTAGGTTCTCTCAACCAAGCTTGATATCTCATACCAGGAGTGAAACGATCCATCATCTGAATCCAAGCATGACCACCATCTTTCCTCTCAACCAATTGCACAAGATGTCTCAAATCTAAAACCGTTACAGTATTAGGCAACTTCTCCTCTGTTTTCTTCACTCTACAAAACCCAAAACACACAAAATTAACAAACCAAAACAAATATCACCAAATCATATATCTTCAAATTAGCTTACCCAGAAATCAAAACTCCATCTTGTTGAGAAGACTCAGATGATGATGATGATGGAGAAAAAGAAACAGGAGAAATTGTTCTCTGTTGTCTTAAAGCCATGGTCCATGTATCACAAACAAGAGCTTTTAAACAAGGAGCTGAACCAAAACCTTTTAAAGGAGAAGTAACAGAAGAAGAAGGAGAACAAGAAGATGGTAAAGACGAATCAAAAGATCTTGGAGCAGAACATTGTAATTTAACTTGTCGATTAGTAGAATAAGAAACCCATCTCGGTTTCCATGTCCATCCAATAACCAAACCAACAACAAAAGCTAACCATCCTGTAATTAGCCCTAAGATAATACTCTCAAGTAAAGCCATGAGAAAGTTGCAGAGGATAAGTAAAACAGAGTATGGTTATTTAAATAAGGTGAAAATTTAGAAGAAGTAAAAGAAAAGAAACGTTTTTCATGTTGGATAAAGATGAAATTTTTATGAATGAGGCGGTGGAGAGGAAGAAGACAAAGAAGAAAACAAAAATTAAGAAAAGGACATGAGAGGTGAGAAAGAATAATAAGAAAAAAAACTTATGGTTTAGGACTAAACAACCATAGATGGAGCTTGAACGGCTATTGCTTTTTAGATTTAGAGAATTGAATTTGGTAAAAGAGAGAAGAAACTAATCAAAAGGGTTGGACGGAGAGTGTGAAAAGATGACCACCGTCCAATTCGGTCTATTTCTAATTCCGGTTTGGTTTTTTTTTTTTTTTTGTAGGAGGAAGACTTCAAATCTTGTAGGGTTTATTTTTCTTTCCCCCAATTAAATTCTGAGATTCATTAGTCCAATATTATATGATTGAGTACCGTGACGTTATTTGTGGATATTTAATATTTAATGTCCCAATTTTTAAGTGTGTGGAATCAAAATGGACTATAACTTTTTTTTTTTTGACTTTTTTTTTGGAAGGCTTTACTATGGAATTGGTTCTCTACCGTTAATTGACTTGTCTAGTTGATGTTACAATTTTGATCAAAATCTACTCGGTCTTTCGTTATTAAAACAAAACTAATTTTTATCATCTTGCTTTAAGCAATAATTTAATAGTTTAGTTATTCACTTATCACTAAAATAATATCATGCTTATCTTGTAAAAGAATATCAACTCCGAGTTTTAATGTTGTAATTTGTGGAAATTAAAATATACTGTCAACTAGTTATTTGTAAACGAAAATTATTTAACGCTTTCATCATCACCATCACAATCACCATCACTATTTCACATTGCTACTATCATTACTATGTCATGAATCAATCATGTTCAACACCGTAACAGCAAATGAAGATAATGAAGTTATTTTCTCACAAATCAGGGCATTTGAAATATTATTACATCTTCGTTCGTAATTTTAAAGACCTTGATTCCGGTTCAATAGATTTTCTCAATAGCTATCGCTACTGATTATGGTAAAGGTGGTAATCATAGTGGCAACGACCATAACAATATCTGATAATTAAAATGATAATTTTGTTTCACTGACCATCTTTGCAATAAATGATTTTTAAAAGCATCATCCAAAATAACATATTTAAAACAAAATTATACACAGGGTTGTATTACTTCATTAATTTTGGGGGTTGTATTGAAGGATTTTCACTATTCAGTAAGTTGAAAGGTTCTATCGTATTTTTGAGTCCTTTGACAAAGATGAAAGGTCGGTTCGGTTGACTCCAATTGAAAGTTTTGAGTGTTATTTTGCAATTTTCCCATATTAAAATACGAAGCATGTTTTCTCCTCAGGCCCAAAACCAACCAATATAACAGCGTCTTTGTCCATCTTTGGTTAATAGAAGTTAAACCCAAACTGGAATCAAACACGATCGTTAAATCTGGATGTGGAATCCAAATCAAAAAAACCTTGGTTTTGGATATCGCCATGGTGATCTTATCTCTCGTCTCTTGTTCCATTGCCCTTTTCTCACCTCCACTTAGTCTCCGGATTCATCTCCCGCCAGTTACATCTCTCTGTTCCCATGGAACCTTCCCTGCTTCTTCTACATTTCGGTCTACGCTACACTCATTGGTTGTCAACTGCTTACATCATAGTAGGGAAACTGATCTTATTTTCAGATGTAATTGCCTTAGCCCTCAGATTGACGTCGGAAGTCAAATGGGTAGATGAATCTGTATATTTGTGTGTATTTTGTTCAGTGAAGCGTATTCACAAACACTTGGTGTGCTAAATCAGTTTCTGCTTCCGTTTACTTTGCAGAGTCCTTGCTTTCGTTATTCCGAGATATTGGGTTTAGAGAAGAAGAAACGGAGCTGATATTGACGAAGAACCCAGATATAAAGTCGACGTCTTTGGATAAAATCGATGCTCGTATTGCTTCTCTTCAGTCTCTGAAAATTGATGGCTTCGCGCTTCAGGGTTTGATTGCAAAATGTCCTAATTTACTGACTTCAGAAGAATTAGATCTAGTTATTAGTTTCTTGGTTGATGAACTCGAAGGAAGGCTTGATCCTGAACTCGTTGAGCGCTTACTCTCTGTGGTAGACACATCTTTCTTGCTTAATTTCAATGAGAAGGTGAGATTACTTATCCACCATGGAATACCTAAAGAGAAGATCTCAAATGTATTGAACAAAGTTTACTTAAATAAACTTCTGTATCAGAAATCAGTTGAAGACATTGAGAGATTGATCAGTTTCTTGGAACCTTTTGGTGGAATTGGTATAATAGCGAGGCAGCCAGTGATTCTCAATAGTGACTTGGATACTCAGTTGATTCCTAGGGTTGATTTCATTAGGAATCTAAGTGGGGAAGACGATTTCGCTACTGGAGCTGTGCTGCGTAGACTCCCTGCCATATTGAGTTACAGTGTTGGGCATATGAATGGCCACGTCGAGTTTCTCAAGTCTTTTGCTGGCTTGACGAGCGAACAAGTGTTTAAGATTGTTCATGTGTTCCCTAATGTTATCAGCACTAGTAAAGAGAGGAAACTGCGGCCGAGGATAGAGTTTCTGAAGGAATGTGGATTTGATTCTCCCGGAATGTTCAAATTCTTGAGTAAAGCACCATTGTTTCTAGCTCTATCCAAAGATAATCTGTCGCACAAACTCGGGTTTCTGGTGAAGATTGGATATAAGCATAGAACAAAGGAACTGGCTTTTGCAATGGGAGCTGTGACCAGAACAAGCTCTGACAATATGCAGAGGGTGATTGGACTGTACTTAAGCTACGGTCTTTCATTTGAAGACATTTTAGCTATGAGCACAAAACATCCTCAAGTCCTACAATATAATCATAGTTCTTTAGAGGAAAAATTGGAGTACTTGATCGAGTACATGGGCCGTGAAGTCGAAGAGCTTCTTGCTTTCCCTGCATTTCTTGGGTACAAGCTTGATAGTAGGATCAAACATCGGTATGAAGAAAAGTTGAAGAGCAGAGGTGAAAACATGTCTCTTAACAAGCTTTTGGCAGTATCAGCTGAAAGATTCTCTAAGGTGGCTGATAATATTGAAGTGATATGTTTATGATTGAGTTACAAAAAGAAACAACAAAAGTTAATGACCAAGTTTTGAGTTCATCTAGAACTTCCATTAGTTTAAGATTTTAGAGTTTATATGGATATCAACATTAAGGAACTTTACCTGCCTTGATTTTATAGAGTTAAAGTTAAGCTTTTGTATTATTGCATCTTTCCTTCTGATTCCTCTGGTGAACAATGCAATAAATCTTTTGAATTTTCTTCTCTATCTTATCTACAAGGATGAAGCAGCAATAAGTTAGAGATGGGCCTTTGTATTTATAGCCCATTTTACAAAGGAATTAACTTTACAAGATTGTACATTCGTCCCACATCGGTATTAAAAAGAATATATAGCTTCTATATATAAGATTGAATAAGCATTGATGATCACGACCTTACTTGAACAGGATCTGTTCTATAGGCTCGTACCTCTGTATCCTTGATTTCTAAGGAGACAGGCCCTTAACCCTGGTTGATGAACCATGACCGTGCGATCAGAGCGTGATTGACGGCTACGATCATCTTCAGATGTATCTGGTGCTGTAGAGGATCGTTACTCGGCTCGGTCTGACCTTTCCGGGGTGGTCGCACGGCGGTCTGACAGGTTCCCTTTTTTTCATCCCAACTCTCTTTATATTATTTCCGAAGCAGCAGATACCTGTTCCATGAAATGTCTGAGAGAGAGGTTCTTTTGACAAATTATTTTCAGTGTGATTTGTTATTTTTATCACCATTCATTAAATTCATATAGCATACATGGGGCTATCTTCCATGACTGACTGAGAAACTCTTGTACATCGGAACTATAGAAGAATTATAAAACATCAATTTTATTAGGTATCCAAAGCAACAAACAATTCATAGGGTCAAATAACGAATGAACTACAATAAATTCATTGTGTGTGTAAAACAGATTATCATCCATTTATGACAACCTTTGAAATAATACATGTCTATCTTACACTTCATACCCTTGGATTCCAATAAATGTCAATCTTAGACCGTAAACGTAGTAAAGAATCTGATGTATAAAGAGACTAAAGCATAGAAGAAGTCTTGTTCCAGTGCCAGTAGATACCCTGATTTCGTCGATCTCAGATCACTCTGCACCAAATGAATCATTCATAGGATTGAGTGCACAGCAAGTAACTGACAGAAAGGTTTCAAGGCAAGTGAAATTTGCTTGTGGTTCATTTCTGACCTGAGATATGTATGATCGAGCCTACTAATTTTTCTAACGTGGTAGAACATATATGATGGCTTGAACATAAATGGGCTTTTAAGACCCATCAATCAATAGATACACTCATCGAGTGAATCCCACACCTATCATAGAAGGCATGAACCAGCAGCGATTTTGGATTAATTAAGCTTAAGTATCTTAGGTATTTTCACACATGGGGTTGTCTTTTGTCCCACGCCACATGATTATCTTTGAAACAATTAATTAAGCTTAGTCTCAGCAGCAAAAACTCACCAAACTAGAAATTCCGAATCAATATCATTTCGTGTTAGCACTTAGCACCAGTCGTGTCTATGTACGTGAGTATTTTAGAGATAAACACTCTTTGCTAAATGTTGATGAAAATGTCGTCAAGAGCATACATTGAGAACAGAGCATACATTGAGAACAGAGCATACATTGAGAACAGAGCATACATTGAGATTGAAGGAACAAAAGAACCAGAAACGTCTTTGGTTTGACTCTTTTGTATTGGCCAATTTTTTTTTATTTAAACTAAAACATTACATTTTTAATTTTAAGAGATTCACAAGTCACAACTGTCTCTCTCACAGATGAAGTTGCTCTAAACCCTAAACCATTTGAAGCTTATTTAGTGATGTTTTTACAGTTGCTTCACGACTTATGTGTAGGAGAAGCTGCGTTGATGCTAGAGCAAACATTGTCGAGAAGACGAGGGAATAAAGGATCCAACGGAAACATTGTTGGCCAACACTTTGCATCCACTTCCTTAAACGCCTTACAACATGCAGGTCCAACGTTTTCAAACTTACCAGTTAAAAGAGATTTAAAAATTTCGATTTCGCAACCTTCCACGCTTAAGAGCGATGACCAACATTTTGGAGCAACGGCGGGGAAGCCAGGAATGAAAGGGTCTGGACGTAAAACGCGAAACTTAGCGAGTCCAGGCCTTACTAAAGTAATGAGAGTTACGAGTAGAATCGTGGAGAAAAGAGCTTGGATCCTACCTTCCATGGAGACTTTTGTTTCTTTTCTTTTCTATAGAGGAGAGTGAGTTGTTGCTTAATGGAGATGGTTTGGGGAACAAAAGAAACAAACTATTTATAGCGTAATTAACCCAAGTTGAAAGAATAGTCGAATGCACTATATTCATTACGAAAGTTACATTTTCAAATTCCTCCGTTATGAAAAATCTTAATTATAACTTGGAATTGTTACACTTTTAATGAATTCAAATAAATATCTATTTCGACTTTTTTAACGTTTTAACTAAGAGAAACTCAGTTATATATTTTAATGACTAAAATGTGTAGCATTTTTCGTTTATAACTGAAAATTTTATATACTAATTTTTCTTTATTTCAAATTAAATAAATTAACCACTATCTTATTCGTGTATGATGTAAACCTCGGAAAAAATCAATAAATATGAAAAGTCATGCACTGAATTTAATCCGTTTATTCTTCATGACCAAACAACTTCAAATTTTTTCAATTCATTAATTCGTCGTACCACTTGCACAACTCTAAGTCAAAGCTGTTATAGGTTTTATTGATGTCTTCTCTTTAGTTTTTTTCTCAAGCCAAAGCAAAGGTTAAAACTTAAAATAAGAGGAAGAGACTCAGATCGATTTTTAGGCCAAGCCTACAAGCTTCTCGCTCATTTCCCAAACTTTACGAGCCTTCTCGATGTCACTAGCTTCTTGAGACAACTGATTCTCGAACGAGGCCGAGCTCTTGTTCCAGCTCCAGTAAACTCCCGACTTTGTCAAGCTCGGATCACTTACCACCTTCAACACATGAATCCATTGGTTGACTACACAGCAAGAAACTGAAAGAAAGGTTTCTTGCGTCACAAACAAATGTAGGTTTTGTTTAATATTCTTACCTGAGCAAGCCTTTTCCCAGCTTCTGTCTCGGAGACGTATCCTTTGGTTATGTATTTCTGAAATGGAGGGAAGAGGGTACGAAAGAGAGGAATGTGGTCTCTGAACAAACCGGTAGTCGCAATACAACCGGGGTAAAGAGAAGCGAAAGTGATGCCGGTTTCTTCATGGAAACGCCTATGAAACTCCTGCATTGTCAACATATTGCAGACTTTACTGTCTTTATACGCCTTTGCGCCATCGAAATTTCCTCCATCTATCATCGCCGAGCTGTTTAGCCCATTCAATCCGCCTGCTAGTCCCCTTAAATCCCCGAGATTCGCCTTTGGAAGTACATTACCCGCCAATGTATTAGTGTTTCCTGCTCAGTAAGAAACAAAAAAGTATAGGTTTAGTGTTTAGAGTCAAGTAGTAAGTACATGAAGCACTCTTTTGGGCTTTGGGGAGGAGGCTATACCAGTAATGGATCCAACGATGACAAGACGTTTCGACGGATAATCTGAATTCTTCAAGTCATCAATCAACAATCTTGAGAGAAGAAAGTGACCCAAATGGTTCGTCCCAACACTAAGCTCAAACCCTTCAGCCGTGAAAGTAGGTTGATTAGCGGTTGGCTGATATATGGCAGCATTGCATACCAACACATCAAGAGGCATCTCGGCTCGTCTGAAGTTATTAACGAACTGTCTCACGCTGTCCAAAGATGCCAAGTCCAAATGCATCACAGTATAGCTGTCCTTAGGCATCCCTGCGGATTGAGCTGCTCTCTCGGCCTTGATGAAGTCTCTGCATGCCATTATCACGTGCCACTTACCTGTCTCGGCTAATGCCTTAGCCGCTGCTAAGCCTAGACCTGAGGAAGCTCCCGTGACTACCACGTTTCCTTTTCTTAGGGTTTTCTTGCGGTCGAAGGAAGATTTTGTGACCGATGGGGCTGAAGTGGCGATTGTTTGAGCTCGAATCATTGCTTTGTTATTTCTCAAGTTATGTCCCCTCTGCAGAGTTGAAGCAATCTTAATTAGTTTTATATACATCATTCTCAAACAAAAGACTCACATAACACATACTTAGAACGAAGCTTGTGTTATGTACCTTGCATCTCAAGGAGGAAGAGACAAGGTCAGCTTTGATTTGGTCGGAAATTGAAACACCGAACAGACTAGACTCTTTCAATGATGATGAAGCATTTAATTTTCTCTGAAACCAAAAAAAAATGCTAAATTAATCTCCGAGACAGTATAAACAAAGGAAATGTGCCATAAAAGTGAAAATAATTTTAGTAAAATACATCTTTGCGGACAGAGAAAGCAGAGGAGACCAAAGAAGCAGCTTGAAGGGCCATTGTTTTCTTAAGAGTGAATGTAATATTATGCAAATGTATGTGCTTTGTGTGTGTTTATATAGAATCTTAGATACACTCACCGAATGAGATGAGACAAGGAACAAAAAGTGGGTCCTACTCATGTTTCTCCTAGGATATGTGTGGATAGGATTCTCTAGTGAAAAAACTGCCACGTCATTATCTTCCGGCCAATGAAAAATCAAGAATTAGATTTCCTCTCGGTGGATATTTTAATATACAAGTTCATGGGACTCCATCACTTCTGAGTATGGGAGGCTTGAGAGAGAGACAGAGCTATGAAACAAACATATACTCTGAGTTGTTATGGACTCTCTGATCTCGGGATAAAATTGTTTATTGAAATGATGAATTGCAAAAATAAACGTTTGTAGATAGGCCTAATGGAAAATACAAAATGTGTATACAAAAAATTTGCCATATATTCTCATCGCAGAGTTCGAACATCAATGACTCTACAAACTTCAACTTAAATAATATGAATTTTGTTTTTCTACCTATTTGATTCTGAAAAATAACATTATATATATATATATAATTTTAGAGATAACAAATAAAAAAAGAAAAAAAGCGTGGTAAAGAAAAAGTCAGTGGCAGCACCTACCTTCTCTCAATCTATACACTTTTTTGATCGGAGATGGTTTTACTTAAGTAAAATTCACTTTGACTTGGGGCTTTTGATTGTGTAAAACGTTTCTCCTTGCCTCATAGACGAACCGGTAATCCAAAATTCTGAAATGTTCTGATTTCGCCTCGTAAACCGCCTGTTACAATCACCATAGACCAAGCTGAACCACTCGGTTTTCTGTTAACCGGTCCATTAGACATGTCCACGCTCACACGAGGGCTAGTTCGAGCTCGGTTCTTTGCAGCCAGAAAGAGTTTCTCCTCAGGCCATGTCGCTGAGATTCTATCGAAGAAGTATCTGTTGGTGGCGCTTGAAATGATACCGTTGGTGACGGTTTTGTTGTTGGTTAGATCGTTGACAGGAGTTGGAGGGTTATTGTTGGCTGTGAAGGGTGACTGTTCGGGGCTGTTATTGTTACTGCTTTTGCCAGGCCAAGGTGCAGCCACAGAAACGTCTCGACAGTAGAAATGTTCGTATGAGTTTGTGACTGTGACACGTTTGCTTCGTCCAGCTCGAGAGTCTGAGTCGTAGTTCCATACGTATACATTAGAGTCTTCGCTTGCTGATACCAAGTATTTCCCATTTGATGTAAGTGAAGCTGAGATTTGGCTATTCGTGTTGCGAAATCCTGTAAAACCGAAAAATTTGCTAAAATTCAGATAAGAAAACACAATACTTTGCAAGAACGTTAAAGTTTATTCTCCATCACCAGATCAAGAGAAAGCTTAAGAGGATCATGGTCATGTGATAAGGGACTCATCTGAATCTTTCGAAGTCGATAGACAGAGAAATTTGTCTCCATGGACAATAAAGTCATAACCTAACTCTTGGAGTTCTAATAGCAAAGAAGAGAGTTTTTAGCTTAGTATTGTTTACCTTTAAACTTGTGAACAAGGTCAACACCGTCGACAACACGCGTACGTGAATCTGTAGATGTGACAAGCACTTCTGATGAACTTCCCGCCACAAACTGGTTCATGAGAATAGTCAGATAAATCAGTACTGCATCAAAAGTAGAATTACATTTGGAAGTAACTTGGTTGTTTTGGCTTTACCTGAAAACCAGTAATTTTCTTGTGATGGGATTTCTTTTTCCTGTTCTTCAGATTGATTTCACTTCTCTGCTGCAGTTTGTTATCTAAAATAAACGATAATAAGTTCAAAAAGACGAGATGGAGAAAAAAATTTCAAAGAAAATGACAAGTAGGGTCAATGAGCTTATATACCATGTGTTTTGAATAAGCAACATGTTCCTTTGTATGAACCAACCAATGCACCCTTTACAAACAAGGAGAATCTTTATTAAGGAACTGCGTGATTTAATTTTACATGAAGTCACTTCGCTGAAAAGATTAGTGGTGTACCTTCCCATCCGGTGTATAACAGGCAGCTGTGACCATCTCATGAAGATCATTCCAGTCAACAACTTGGTGATCAGGAATGCTCCATATCCGAACTTTTGCATCTAACGATCCACTGATGAAGTAATTGTCATCCACGGGATTGAACTGGATGCAAGTCACTGTGTCCAGGAAATAAAAAACTCGATGAGATAAAATCTTATATAACAGAACCAACGTATATATTGTTCTTTTCTTCTTGTCTTTCCAAAAATAGACATAAGAATCTTTCCAGAGAGAGTTGACACAAAGTGATTTAATTTTCCTTATAATGTATGCTTAGCTTTCTAGAGACTAGAATTCGATCTAACTTTTCTTTTCTTTTTTCTTAATTTCTTCATTTTATTTTGTAGTTTTAGCATTCACAATCACAAGGAGTATTAAATTTGGTAAAAAGGAAGTCTATGAATGTGTGATAATAATAATAAATTGGGTAAGAAAAAGTCCAAAAAAACAATTAAATTCTAGAGAAGAAATAATCATGGTCACTGATTGGGAATAAGATTGTATATCTACTAACCGTAGTCACTATGTGAGAAGACTTTCAAACATGTCTTGCTAGATAAGTCCCATAAACGAACAGTCTTGTCCATGGAAGAGGAAAGCAGGTGCTGGCAACAAAACAATGAGATTGCAAAGTCTTTGAGAATTCAAGATTATATCTGAATAAGGAAGAAGAACTGATCAAAGCAGGTTCTCACATAGCAATTGAGAAAACCTAAACTTAGCACTAGCAAGTTGAACAAGGTTTGCATACAGAAATTTGTTCCAAAAAATAGAAGAGGTTAGTTTTCTTAAAGTTGCTAGCTTGAAAACCAAATTCATGCTTTAAAAAGAGTAGGTAGCGAAATGAGATGATTGGGACTAAGACCAACCTGAGATTTTGACCATGAAAGGTCAAGTACATCATCCAGATGCCCTACAAACGAACATACAGGTTTCTCTGAAAGACCAAAGACTGCTTCTGGAACAAGAACATTGTCCAAGCTCACTGATTTCCGGCTAAAAGATGTTCTCCCTCTCCTCTTTGGAGACATTGAAACTGGTTCTGGCGATCCATTGGCCAAAAGAAACAAATTTATGCTTCCATCTTCTTGTTTATCCATCGACAAGAGTTCCCCTTTTCTTTCCGACTCAACAACCTTCCAAATATGAATAACACAATCCTCACCAGCACTAGCAAGATACCTCCCATCCAAACTAAACTTAATACTCCATATCGACCCTTTATGAGCTTGAATCTCCTGGCTCTTGAAAAGTGCTGTGAGTTCTTTACATGACTTTCCATACTGCCTAACCTTAACTCTTTCAGGATCATGAAAGGACATGTCTCGGCTATCATCAGTAGCAGAACTAAACCTCTGACCTCCTCTCTCAGACGGTGAATCCCTATCATCAGTACTTGGCCGCTCTTTATACCCAGTCACACTACTAGCAGCACTCTTTATACTCTTTAGCCAACTCCCTCTCCTTGTATGCTTAGTTACTCTGCTTCCACTAACACTAGTATTCAAATCCACAGAGTCTTTACAAACATCTTCAACATTTTGCCTCCTCATAAGCTCAAGCACAATCGGTGATGTCCCAACACACATCTCAAACTCCTCGAGAGTCAATTGCCGATCAGTGCCTACTTCTTTCAACCTCTCCAACATTCCATCTTCTCTAACTTCATTCACAACAAACTCTTTCCCAGTATCTAGATTCCTAATGGTACACATTTGGTCCTCTAAATCAACATCTCTACCATTATTCCCATGAGATAAATTACTTAAACTCTGCTTCTCAACATTATCTCTAAGAGATGTTTCTATCGTCTCTTTGCTTATAAAATCAACACCACCATTACACACATTGCTATGATCATTGAGCAAATTTACAGAAGAACAAGTACACCGAGATCCAAGCTTACTAGGATCAACATTGCCGCTACCTCCTAAATCTGATCTCAACACACATTTACCGTGATGTTTAGAAACCGATGTAGCGAAATGAGAAGTGCAGATTCCTTTCCTCCGGCTTCTAGACCGGAGCTGAGTCGCCGGGGAGAGATCCGGCTCATTACTGAGTCCTAAACCACGTAAAAGCCTGATTCGTCTCTCCGAGACAGATTCAGGCTCAGATTTCCAAAGATCGAAACCGGAGGTTCCCATAGGTAACATGGGAAGAGGAAACGGACTGGGATCGTGAATCGAATCTGAAACATTGGGATCAGAGTCGTAATCAGAGTTAGAAGTAGAACAAGAGCAGGAAGATAATACACGATCAAGAGACTCATAGAAACAATCATCATTATCTTCTTCTTCTTCTTCTTCTTTTAATCTAACAACGTTGCTTCGTCTGTTCATCATCATCATCTTCCTCTTGACTGAAGCATCTGGAAATATATGAAAATGCCTTCTCCCCTCTCTGCAACAGTCTGGAGAGAATTAGGGTTTTCGAGAATCAAAGGAAGGTGTTGGGCAATGGAGGTTGAAGAGAGAGTCAGATCGGATTAATGAAAAAGCTGTTTTTAAATGTTTTAATGGTTTATTGTTTCTGTTAAAGAGAAGAGACGAGGGAGAGAGAGAGATATAGGCCGCAACCATTTTAATTTAATTTAATTCAATTCAATGTTTTGCATTATTATTATTGTTATCAGTGTTTATTACTAATAATCGAAATCATCATTTAACTATTGATTTGAATTACATAAATGAAGTTGATATGTTAGTTATAATTTATAAAAATGTATCAAATTTGTATATTCTAGTATCAAATTTCTTTTTAGGTTTTTTTTTCCTATGGATGCTTTAGTTAATAGAATAGAAACTAGGATGATTACTTTCATGTATATGTTTTGTTAATAGAATATGCGTTGTTAATCTAAATTATTGTAGAAATCGTGCCTAGTTTAACTATAATGGAAAGCATAAGCACATGCTGTACACAGTATTAATGATTTATTTTTTTATTTTTGTGATTATATATATATATATATATATTTTTAATAGCTATTTTCATATGTAGAGACTAGAGAGGCACGAGTGCTTTCAATTTGGGAGTAAGAAGAGGAAAACGATATATCAAATCTTACCAATAAATGGATACATAAATGATAAATTATTGAAATTACAGTAAAACATATATAAATTAATAATGTCGGGATCCATAATAATTAATTTATAGAGAGTTTTTTTTTTTAATTTTTAAAAATATTATATAAAACTAAAAAAAAATTCATGAGGTTTTGATACGAGATATAATATTATATATTTTTTATAAAAAAATAGAAATATATTTTAATAAATTAAAATTTATTAATAAATAAATAATATTAATATAATATTCACTAAAATATATAATATATATGTATATAATACATTTATATTATTAATGAGACTAACTCGAAATATTTATAATTTATTAATTTAAAAATGTTAGTAATTTATAAAATATTAATTTATAGATGTTATATTATAATATAACTGATGCCAAAATAAATTGGTTCATCTGTATGGAATCATACTATGGATTAGATGAAACATATTTTTAATATCATTTTGATTCTTCATCTAAAACGCCATCGTTATTTTCATTTAATTTTTTTTTGCTATCAAATAGTAAGAGTGCACAATGTAGGCTGAGAATATAACTCTACAAAGGACACAAATATATAAAACAAACAAATCTTTATGTTCATTTTATTATAATGAAAATTTGTAGAAAAATATAACAGAGAGTGAAGGAAATTTTATGACATCCAAATATAATCGAATAACTTAATTGCACTCAAATGAATAAAGATGTGATCGTATATTTTTAGCCTAAGCAATTTTAAATAATTTTTCCAACTAAAAGTTGATTAATAAACCATCCAGATAAGCTAATTTAGTGGAAATAGTTTACATAATAAGCTCCAAAAAAATCTAGAGGTTTGGGTAAGCAATTGACATATATATTACACTTTCGTGTAATACGAGTAATTGAAAAATAAGAAACTATCACGGAGTGAAATAATATTTTCTAATTGATTGACGAATGGAGTCCGATCCTCATGATTCTGCACTATTAAATTGAGTTCAACACTATTTTAGTGTCAAGCACTTGATCTCTACCGAAAGAATGAATTTTATAGGCTATAATTATGTTCTAAACTCGATAAAGGGGTGAAATTGTTTTCCGGTGATATTTTGCAACACATAACAAGATTATATGATCTCTTTGAAAACACAACCATCATAGACTCATAGTAGGATTCATCAATTTCTATGATTGATTATCTAATTGTTGAATGATTGAACAGTTTTCTAAAATAATTACTCACCCCTAAATATATTGGTTAGATATGTTTGTATTTCTTGAAATACCTTTTTATTCTTATATTCCCACAAAAAAAACTAAAGGGTTCAAAAGCAAACCAAGTTAACGGCAAAACAAACTAATGTAGACAGAAAGGAATTTTAAATATTATTTTTCAAATATTTATTTTTAAAATTTTAAACAGATGTTTATCTATTTAATTGTATGTTTAATACAGTATATAAAGTCTTGAGTCAATTAAAAGATATTTAAATATGAGAATTAAACAAAGAAATTTTAATAATCAAAACTACATGAAAGTTGTAACCAGCAGTACTTATTTTGAATACAAGAAACAATATAACTTCTTCCTTTTTCATAAAATATTTTATTTTCTTCAGTTTCTCTTACAATTTTGTGGTAATTACAAGAACTAAATTTGTGAAGTATGATAATTAACTACTATTAGTTATACTAACAAGATTTTGTTTTTTGTTAAACCTAATAGCAAGAAATCTATTCAAACAATTGCAATACAACAATACTACTAGTATTTTTATTTCTGTTATACAACAATAGTATTTAATTTAATTTTCAATACATCAATAGTAATTAATTCCGACATGTACATTCGCAAAGTGTACAAAAAATATACATACATAATATGTATAATGTTTTATGAATAGTGTCAAAAAGTAAATGATGAATAGTGTTACAATAAAATTATGAATAGTAAACTATCTAGTTATTTTTTTAAAACTGTCTAATTCTTTAATTTTCTCAAATGTGAAAAATAGGACAAATATTGTATCAGAAATTAAATTGTGCTAGTAATTTTTTATAACAACAAAAAAAGTTGAGTAGTAGCCTTGAGGGTACATGTCTTTAATTTATTTCTCAAGCTGCCCGCCTTAAATGTGCATATTTATCATATTAAATTCATTTATTTTTGTCAATTCATTTATTAAATTCAAAATCAATTAAGGTTTGCATATTTATCATATTTGTTAATTAATGCAGTTCGATTAACATTCTAAATACTTTTATATAAAAATAATCACGTTATAAACAACTTCTCATAAGTAGTAACTAGTTGATACAATTGGTTGAGATTGATGTTTACTCAATCCATAGTACGAGCTAGTACCATTATGGAGAGTATAGATTTATAGGCAAAAATTTAACTAACTTGCTTGGATAGTTAAAATTATAATCTTTAATATCAGAGAAAAAATAATTGTTTAGCTAACTTGTTTTGATATCTTCTTAGCTCAAAAATAGGCGTAAGACCCTTAATTGTTTAATTAAAAAACACATATATATATATTAGACTACCATTAAAACCGAAATTTGAATGTATCCACACATTGGTTATATTGGAATGATGTTGAATCGTTGCAATTAGGATGTATGTTGTAACTTTTACCATCTACAATATATATTGTACCCCAACTATATATCATATCCTAAGTTCCATTACAAAGAGGAAAAAAGTTTCATTACACAGATTTCTTTTTACTTTCAAAAGGGGTTTCAATACCCAAAGTTGTCATTAGAGAATTGATATATATGATTATGAATACGACCAGATCTTAATAAGAATCCAATTATAGCGATTATGTTTCTTAAAAAATAAAAGAGAACAAAATTATAACTATAAGTAATTAACGACAGCCTAATAATAGAAAGAACAATATGTAGAGCAGATTTCAATATAATAATCACAGACATACCACATGGGTTGATTCTTATAACACAGTTAATTAAGCCTATGAAAACGATTACTGTCCTAAGCCACTGAATTTCAAACCAAAAATATATAAATACTGAACGATGTTTTTATTTATTATATATATATGAGGTGCTGATGATGATGATTGCTTGATTTTATTCCAATTTAAATCTAATTTTGCTTAACAGCACCAGCATTACTGTCATGGCCATTTGGCAAATTAATTTTTTATTATCCTGCCTTTATTTACTTTAATTTATTTGGTTTTTAATTTTAACTCACTAAAAAATACACCGTGTTTAATAATTAAAAAAAAAGGAGAAACCCTGTGATTAGAAAACAAGAATTTGTAGTTGGTTTTTTTATTGATGAACAACTGTGATTCTGCAAAAAAAAAAGATGTTGATTGTGGTCTACTTTTCAAGAGTCTTCTTTGTAACCTTTATTGATTGTTAATTATTAATTGAAATAAACAGTTAATTTTCCACATAAGTTTACAGTAACTTAAAAACGGAAAAGAACTTGGAAGAAGTTATGGTCATGACCATTTTATCTAATAGCAAAATACTTTTTTCTTTGATCTTTTAAATAATTGGAAGAAGATAATAATAAATCATTTTCCATATTTTTCTTATAATTGGAAGAATATCATAATGTATTCATTTCCTTTTTATCTAATCTTATTTTGTTTATTTTACATTAAACCATATCTTAAGAACTTTAAAAAAAATTATGAACACTTTTATCTAATTATAATGGACCCTTTTCCTTTCTCTCCATAATTACATTAGTAATATCTTTTGGTTCATAATATATATATATATATTATGTTGTCATAATAATTATTATATACAATAGAAATACATTTTTGGCTTGTAAAATGTTCCATTCACACCAAAACTATATTTTTAAGAAAAACTGAGTTCTAGAGAGAGTTTGAACATGAGTTCTTCTACATTGTTGGTTGTGTTCTCTGTCGTGGTTGTGTTAGTCATTTCCTGTGGTTTTTTTTGTGGTCAGTTTCGCTATAGTTTTGAATATATATTATTAATGTCCCTATTCGTTTTTTCTAATACTCGTATTTTTTTTCTTCATTTAATAAACTTCTTATAACGGCTGTAGAGATGAAAATAAACGCTGAAGCTCAAAAGTGCTTTGACCATTGTAAAGAGACTCTCCACAGTAAAGAGAGTATGAAATGCAACAAAAGGTGTTTGGAAATGGCTTTCTTGGGTGGGAATTGGTTAGTTGTACTGAACCACATGAACTTCCTCACAAACCTTTTATTCATCGTTCTTGTTGTTATATACATAATGTATAAAGATTTCTCTTTTAATAGGATGATATTATAAATACAAAATTTCAGTATCGTTACTGTATTATTATTCTTTATCAAACAAGAGTATGGACCAACGATAATTGTGGTCATGAATATTTATATATATATATATATGTGTATGTATGTATGTCATATGCTTGATGTCGATAATTATATATCTAAAACTTACGTCTTCACTATATGATACATTTTTGTCAACTAATTAATCTAATTAAAATGTATCTTTATGTCAGAAGTATAGTGCGTAGAACATTTGACTACAGCGTTGAACATTTATTTATTTCTAATATGGTTATTTTTTAATTCATTTGTTTTGTTAGTCCTGGCTAGACAGATTAATGGTCAATTGGTCATAATATGTATGCCAAAAAGATAAAGAACGAATTTATGGTCATGAATATATATGCATGGACTAAGGACCAATACTACTTCATGTAACTATAAATAGCCTTAACACATGCCTGCAAATTTATAAGCAAGAAAAAAACAGAACACGAATTAGTTAAATAATTCGAAAGAGTGTGAGAAATTAAATTATATGAAGATGGCTTCCTCAAGAATGTTGGTTGTATTCATCCTCACCGTTCTCATTGCAGTTTCTTCTGTTCAGTGCCAAAAAAATGGTATACACTCCGGTATTTATATATTTTTATTATTTTGGATTTGTTTTTGGAAAAGCTCCAATTCTAAAATGTCAGCATCAACTGTTAATAACTCGTAAAATCATCAGATTTTATTTTTCTAAAAAAATATATTTTGATTTTTAATTTTGTAAAAACTGTGGGGATTTTAAATATATTAGGAGTAGTTTTAGGTATATGTGTGTATAAACGTTAAATCAATAAATTTAATTGAGTTTTTCTATTAGGTAATTTTGCATCTAGCGAGGCTTCGAGTGAACTGTGTTTCAATCCTTGCACTCCCACATTTGGCAACAAAGAGTGCAAAGCGATTTGTGTGAATAAAAAATACAAAGATGGATCTTGTGTTGGTTTTGGAATTCCCCCTACTGCTATGTATTGTTGTTGTAATAAATAATAAATTATTAATTATAACTTGAATAATAATAATAATAATAATATTTTATATGTTTTTATCTTTCTTACTATAATCTATTGAATAATAACATTAGTTTTGAGATTAATACATTTTATTGATTATGTTGATATATCTTAAATCCAATCATATGTATCTTCCAGTAGCCCGTGAATCTCATCGGCCGGTCAGCGAGTTACAAAAATAGATTAACAAACCCTTTTAATTTATGGTTGAATTAGGGTGTATACTATTGCTCTTTTTAAAAACTGGAATTTATTTTGTTTATTTGCTAACAGTAGGCCATAATTACATTATAAATCTCTTGTTTCTTTTACATCAAACCATAATTATTTTCAATAATTATGTTCACAATAATACTTATATATAACAAAAATGTCATTGCTCAGTTTACATCAAACCATTTATAAGAAATTATTTATTCTTTTAGAAAAAATGAGTTTAAGAGAGAGTCTGAAAATGACTTCTACCAAATTGTTGGTTGCATTCTTTCTCGTGGTTGTGTTAGTATACTAACACACTTACACACCTATCAACTATCTTATGACCTTTTGAGTTAAACCCAATGGAAAGTTCTTCGACGACTAATCTCTTAAAATACAAATTATGTAACAGAATTACAAAACCCCATAAAATAAATTAAATGAGATCAAGAAGATATAATTATGATAGATTCAAAGCATTATTATTATGATCATGATCGTGATGATGATGAAACATCAACATTTCGCTACCGTAGCTCTCTCTATCATCTTCGCTTCCACCATTGACATTAACCGTCGAAGACAAATTCAACGGTGTCGAGCTTCTAGACGAAGTTCCCGGTAGCATCGATGAACTAAAATTCCAACCGGCTTTGAAATGTTCACCGTCGTTAATTTCATCGGTTACAAATGTGGTTGATGAGTAGTTCCCGGTTAAAGGGACTTGGTTATTAGATGGGTCACCTGAACCGGTATAACTGAGATAATCTCCCAAATATTCTCCATTGTTTTGCCATTGAACTGGTGGTGTGGAGTTGAGCAAACCGGTGAAAGTGGTTTGGTCAGTGTTTAACGATGTTTGAAGCTGTTGGTGTGGTTGGTGATGTTGGTATGCTTGGGTCTGAAAGTTGTTGAGAGAGGCAGTGAGGTGATGCAAGACTTCGGGATTAATACTTGAAGTCGTGAGATCAAGTGGAATATTCATCGGTTGCGACATAGATTTGAAGAGTGATGAGGTAAGGAGCGAGGAGAGCTGAAGAATATTGATTCGTGGACAATGAGTCACTGGATCAATCCCCATTCGTAAGAGTTTCTTTTTTATATGTGTGTTCCAATAATTCTTTATTTCGTTGTCTGTTCTTCCCGGCAAATGAATAGCAATGGCTGACCATCTATAGATAGAAGAGCAAAATCAAGTTAGACTACCAGAGATTAAAAGTTAAGTATGAAGTAATTGGTTTTGAGTTGCTAAAATATTAGCTGTCTAAAGAGTTGAATATCGAAAGCTTAGCTTTAGACTTTTGATATTGATAGTACTTATGTTTTTTTTTCAGTTGAAATGAATAAAATATGTTAGTAATATTCTTAGAAAATGTTAAGACATGGAAGTCCAACGAAAGTAGGTGTTGTAGTGGAAAACTAGGTCACTATATTTAATTTTTAATGATACATAACACACACAAAAAAAATATTAAGCAACTTTAGAAGAAAGTCTAACTTGTTTCCAAGAAGACGATGAAGTTGAATGATAGTTTCTTCCTCTTGAAGAGAGAACTCTCCTCTCTTTATATCGGGTCTTAGATAATTCGTCCATCGCAATCTACAACTCTTCCCGCATCTTTTTAACCCTTTTCAAGATTCACACAAAAATGGAATAAGAACCATGATTGTTTTAAATGTAAACACTAACGTTGACATTTACATGATATAACATGCTAATCATTATTAGTAATTTTGAAAATTAAAGTAAACACAAAACGCAAGGAAAGAAAGACAAATTGCAGCCGATAGGAATTAGCTATTTGTGCGTATGTGTATTATTGTACTATGTATATATAGGAATTTACCGGCGTTCTTTGGAAGGGTTCGCCATTTACTGGGACCGTGCGTTTGAATATAGCCGACGAGCTTCTCATCTTCCTCCGGACTCCATGGCCCTTTCTTCACTTCAATTTCCTCCGAGCTTGAAGATTTTCCCATCTCTTTATTCAGTTGTAATATGTTGAGAGAGATAGAGAAGGAGCTAATAGTTTTGGGAACTTTATTACAAAGAAAATATGTTTTTTTTTCATGAACATGTATATATATATAATATGTATATGGTATATGCAAAGTCAAGTCAAGGAGATTCGGTACCGTCCTTCCATTATCTATCTAAATGCGTGTCTTTTCTTTAAGTATCAAACAAAAAGCTCTGACCAAAGAAAAAAAACTAAATGAGACTAAACCATTTTAATTAAACCATAACATAATTAACATTAAGTATTATTTAGTGAATGATCACGTGGCAAAACCTCAGTGGTGTACGAGGACGTGTGATTGGAGGAAGGTTCGATTTGTTTTGGTCTTTTTGTCTCAAATCATCAAACAGTTTGCAAGATAGATATGGTTGCGTGTATGTTTAATGTTCACTCATCAGCCATCATTATACATTAATTAAGAGTATGAATATAGTAATATGCATATACAAACATAGATATAATAAGAAATGAAAATATAGTATCTAAATTTTTTTGTTGCGATAGAAGTTTCGCGAATTAATAGACCATATATTATATTGTATATATATATATATATATATATCTTACTAAAAGTTGTTGACTATTTAATTAATTCGACTAATATTCTATTTTACACGAAAATTATAAGACACTTAATTATTTATAAGGAAAATTTATTGCGCATCCAACAAGAGTTTCTCTAACAATTACATAACGACAACGCTAACTGATAATCTTAGACATGTACTTTGTTTTTACCAAGTTAGGTAAATTAACGACATACGTAAAGAACAAGGAATCAATGGTCAAAATTATAAAATACATGTGTAATTTATATATAAATGTGTCTCTAAGTGAGTGAGTGCTAACGCCACCGAGTGTCATTGAATTGCAGAGGCTTTGGTTTCAATCCGAAATTAAAATCATGTATATCAACATATATCTCCCAAGGAATAATGATAATTAGGAAGACGACAGAAAATCCAGATATCTGGTCAAATATTATTTAATTTCTCAAGTAAAGAGAAAACACTCTTAATTATTATTGGTCGATTATGCTATTGCCTGGTGATCTACAACAATCCCAACAACCCAATATAAATATTCTAAGAGCACAGTAATTTGTCTTCTTATTATAGTAATTAGTAACGTTAAATGTAATAGCTGTCAGAGAAAATTTTGATGAACACAAGGGACATCGTTTCAAATATATTAGTTTTATTAAAACTTTCCAACTATCAATAATGCAAGTCTTTTATATAAGAAAATATCATTAATGTAAGTCTTCCACATGTCAATTCGTTAATCAGCTATCTTCATTTTAAGGGTTTTATAAGAAGTTATATTGTAACTTTAATATTTTATTTTTATCGACTCCATGAGTAAGGTAAATTTCCAAATGATTCTTGATTCTCACTACAATTTTTTATTCAGAACATTTTCATTTTTGTTAACCTCATAAAGGTGAATATTTTAGCTAATATATTAAGAATATTGATGGTAAAATAGTTGTACGTTTTAACTAACCTGTCCACAAATTGTACCAGTTATTTACCGATATGCTTTTGCATCTGTAAGACACAGTAGTCGTCGCACATTAATTAAAATATATATATATATAGATTTTGCATCTAGAGACTATGGAGAGACTACATATCCAAATTAAACTAGTTATATGATATTGCATCTAGTTGTTAGGCACAGTAGCCGTCTCATAGACTTTACGAAATATACTGATAAGATTTCTAATGATATAAAAAGACCACATGAAGTTTATAAGGTGGCTATTAGTGGATACTTTATTTAACTCTGTTTTTTCTTTTTTGGTTAAAACGATAATCTAGCTCGGTTCTTGAAAGCAAAAAGACGAATGGATTTTTTTTTAAATGATCAAAGGAAATTTAAAAATTTTAAAGTAGGATTTTCTTAATGTAAAAATCTTAGCCTTTGTAGAAAGGGGTATACATTTGCAATTGGTTACATTTATTGGATTAATAAGATATATGTCACTATACAAAAACGTTTTGTACAGTTGGCAGTATCAAGTCAGTGAAATATGTAGATTTAATTCTTTAAATCAGAATTCAGAATAGTCATCTAAACAAGAAGAAGAAAAGAACTCTCGGACCAAGATACCAAACATCATAACACCAAAACCAAATAATCTCTTTAATATAAAACTAATTTAAATTTTAAAATTGAGAAATTATTAGGAACTGGAACACAGCTAGCTAATTAGGCCTTAAATTTCAATAGATCTTCCTGGCTGATGTTATTTTCAAGCTTTAGAAACGATTAATTTGTATGTTTTAGCCGAAAAGATCTTCAACTACTTTTTAATAGACATAAGTTTTTTAGTTTAACGCTGGTTTAGCCTAAATTAAATCCAATGTTAGTCAAAATTATTTCTTTTTGTTATAAAATATGACTAACTTTGTGTTCAATTCAACCAAATCAACGCTAACCCAATAATTTATTTGAATGATAAAATGGTTAGTTAGGGATTCTTTTGGCCAGACAAAAGTTAGGAACTGTTTTTGACTTTTTTCTCATTAACTTGTTTAGACAGAAGGAATAGGTTCGTTGACTTCTTTCCGTGAATTAATTCAGTTGCGTTGCGTGGATAAGTTTGTTTGTACTACACGTTTCGATAACTTTCACTATAAGACATGTCAAATTATCCCAACGATAATCGTCCTTACAAAATTCTATGAAATTACTCACAACAAAGAATATAAACTGTATGTGGTGTTGACTGAAAAAAGAAATGATTTAAATAACATTAATTTAGAAATGATTTAAAATAAAATAAGTAATTTGTTTACAGGGGATAACACTCTGAAAAATCATCATTATGGACACAAAAAAAGCATGCACGTTGGCGATCTTGAAAATTGTTTAATGATGATCTGACAGGTAAAAAAACAAAACAAGCAAAAGCTTGATTTGGTTGAAACGCGTCCAGTTTTCAATTTCACATGCTTGTATTAGAGTCATATGTTAATGCACACATATAATTCTCAGTGCCGGCGGACTTCGTACTCTAACATGACAGAGTAATTATATACATTTCTTTTTTGAATATCTTATTCAAAACAAACAAAAAGCATGAGATTATCTTTTGTTATTGCGTTCTTTGTCTAGTTATCGTATGTTTTTTGTTTAAGTGATATTCGTTTGTACATCCAAAGGTTATGTCAAATGATATAAATTTTGAATGCATAAACCATATTTTCGTTTTAATTCATATGTACATTTCACGTTGTTATAATTTATGTGGATTTATTTGCATTAACTATATTGAGTTTGATTATATATATATATAATGATAGTTTATTCTATGAATACATTGAACACTTTTCTTCTGTAGGACATATCCACATGTAACTATGGATTTTGACTTTGTTATAGAGATGCAAATAGTTCGGAAGTGTATGAGACTAAAAATCACTTGTTCGTTAGACAATTTTATTTTATTATCTTATCTAAAAAATTATTATCTTATTGAAATTGGACAATTTTTATGTTAGTCCGAGTCGGAACTATAGAAATTTATTATTTTATATTGTTTATTAATTTATAGTGTTTATTAATTTATAGAGTATTAATTTATAGAGGTTCTAATGTATTAGTGTTAATTTTAATTATTTCTATAAATGTTAAAATTTTACATTTTCATTCAAAAATAAACAATGTAAAATCTCTATTGCTATTGTGTAGACTCTCCAATGAAAAATTTATAGTCATCTTGTATATTAAAAATCTTTTAAAATTTACATGTTATCACTTTCAATTAGGTTAACTAGTTTTATTTCTATTAGTATTTTATCTACATGATTAATGTGAGAAGATGAAGTAGTGGGAATTATTTTCTAATGTTTTGTTGTTTAGTTATTTTATTATGGTGTAATGTGTTATCTACATGATGAAGCTGATTTCTCGTTCTTTATATAATTATTAGTGTTAATTTTAAATATTTCTATAAATGCTAAAATTTTATGTTTTCATTTACAAATAAACAATGTAAAATCTTTATTGCTATTGTATAGACTCTCCAATAAAAATTTATACTCATTTTATATATTAAAAATCTCTTAAAACTTACATGTTATCATTTTTCATTAGTAGTCTCATTGTGAAACATTAAAAACCGTTTTTCACATGATAATTTAAAATATCTGATTAGAGGTTAAAAGTCTGGTTCCAAAATTGATTGTATAGACATTTCTTTGCCTAAGTTTGAGAATATTCTTTATGGTTTGTTTAGAAGAAGATAATAATTTTTATATCATATTATGTGTATGAGGTTCATTATTTGAAAGAAGATAATACGGTTTGGTCAATGGACTGGTAAAAAAAAAAAGTTATTTTTTCTTAACATCGTGTATTACTTGATTAATGTCAGAGAAACCAATGCTTCATTTAATTCTACTTTTGCTTGCTTTTTCAAAATTGATACTGTTTACATTTCACTTTATAATGTTTGTGCTTTTGTATAACGATTGATTGTTAGTTCTAGTTTTGTGAAGAAGTTCAGTGATTATTTGTTGTCATTAGTCTATATAAGTCCTCATAACCTCTCTTTATATATATATATATATATACATTGCTACATTGATTAACTTGTGACAAAATCTCAAACATTTTCAGGTTGCAAATCTCTAGGGAATTTTAATATTTTCCAACGCTTCTAAGAAGGGTCGGCGCATAGGTAGGGCATTAGTGTACTACTGATGTATTCAATTCGTTGTTAGCCCTGCAATAATTAATTCTATGGGAGGTGAGAACAGGTGGCATCATTTATACTTTTATCGAGATACATTTTAACTTGGTAAAATGCAAAACATCTCAACATATCTAAAGTGTGTTCTTTTTGTCTCGGATAATACAAATTCACAAACAATCAAATATAATTAGTTACGAAGGCCATATCTCACATACAATACATTTTTTTATAGTATCACAGTTGGAAAATGTTATTGCGTTCTTTGTCTAGTTATCGTATATTTTGATCGTCTATTTTCCAATTATTATCCTCCACTTTATACAAATACATATTTTCCATTTCCAAATTAATTGTTGTCAGATATTCTTCCTTTTCGAGATCATTAATAATTATGATGGCCAGCTGGCCTCACAGAATTTTTTTTTAAACAGAAAAAAATGGAGCTTATGAAGTATCTTACAAAAATACATCGTTAAATTGCCTTTTCTACTTATACTTTACAGAATTTATTTTGATATACATTGTTCAAACAAAGTCTAACAAGAATATTTTGGTTAATAGTTGATCGGTCTGTTACGTGAATTCTTCTAATTTTAGTTGGTCCAAGTGAGTTTATTAAACAAAAAATGTATACATAGGCCCCAACCGACTGAACATCCAAAGGTTATGTCAAATAATATAAATTTTGAATGCTTGTTAGCGTAATTACTTTTTATAAAATAATAATTTAATTTTTTAAATAAATACGTTTACTTATGTATTATGAGATTTTAAGATTATTTGTGACCTCTTAAATCTGTTTGTGTCATTTTACTTTACATGTCTCTTTATATTGATGATTCGTTTGAGGTAAACATAGCTTTGGACAAAATTGAGTGAAAAAAGTCTTTGTGACTTTTTGAATATGTTTATACATTTTAATTTATCTTCCAGTTTTGGGAGAACTATTGGTGTTGACATTGAGGCGTCTTGGTCTTCTAGTTGTGGCAATTTTATGTCAGAGTAGTGTTAGCTTATCAACAAATTTAATAATCAATTTTGATGTTTCAATCTTTATGAATCATTGTCCTCATATCTATTCGAATTATTTTAGGTTGTTTCAAGAGTATATATATAATTCAAAATATGTGCTACATTGGTATTAAAATTTCGTCATGTCAAAGTCTCTATCTCAGTTATTGAGATATTCATCCGGCGAGACACATCAATCATATTTAGGCTATTGGACTTAAAGTTCTCGTTTGTCATATGTTTTTATACTTTACATTGTAACTCCGTTTTAAGATTATTGATTTTCTACCAAGCATATGCTGAGCTAAGCTTGATGATAAATGATAAAAAAATTCATAAAGATAATATAATCCAATTTTTTTGTTGTAAATAATATAACACGATTTTTGAAGAATAAAATTATAATAGAGATAATAATTAATAATCATCGAAATCGTCAGGATTGGGTTTTGGAGAGGTTAAGATTGCTGTATATAGCCTCAATTTGTCTTCTCCTAATGACGCACATCTCGACAATGGTCTCCTTGGCCTTATGAATGATAGTGACGTTAACGTCAACCTATGCTTGTACCTATCACGTTAACAAGAACCATATTTATACATTGTAAATCTATGATTTAAACCAAAAAAAAGTGTTGAGTTTGTATAATTTTAGAAAATATCTATCTTAAATTACCAGAACCAGCTTGTTTTTTTCCTTTCCCAAAAGCCCAAAAAAAACATTACAAATATGTAGTGGTTAATTATATTTTTTGAAGGTTTTTTAGAAAGTTGTTAAATTTTTTGGAAAACAAAATTAAAGAACATATTATATATATATATATATATATTTGATCAACTAAAGAACATATATATATATATATATTAACGTTCCGAAAGCTCATTTTCCCTAGGTAAATAAATTTACTTGTGATTAAAACAAAACAAATTTTGGCAAATGATTTCAACTTTCAAGAGGGAGATTCATATATATATATATATATATATATATATATTGAAAGAAATGAGAGTATACCTCCTCCAAGCGAGCTGAACCGCAACCGCAGCCCAAGTCCGCCAGCCAGGAGAATAATAGCGAGCACTGCGTTTGACTTTCTCATTGACAAATGTATAACGGAAATGTTGAGTCACATACTTAACGTCTTCGGCGTCGAGTCCAAACGCTTCGGTGGTCTCGAGCGTTACGAGCGTTGACGAAGACGGTGGTAGCCTCTCCACGAAGGGTCTTCTGAGACACCATGAGAGAAGCTCGTCGCCACTGAAATTGCCTGGACCTAACATGCAACAACTTTTGACACCGTCTCTTAGTAACTGACTACTCTGAAGATGACCTCTCACTACGAATAACATTCTCTGCACTGCATCTCCTTCTTTCTGAATCTGCATTTAATTTAAGAAAGAAAATTACGTATTGTTCATCGTTCAAAAGAGTTTCTTGGATCACACGTTAACAAAAAAATGATTTTGTGATGATTACTTTGCATTAACTAGGGTTGAAGATACTTACTGTTTCTCCTTTGGTGAATATGAGAGACTTTACACGGTCGCATATATTCTCGAGCACCAAATCATCCATATGTTGAAACAATGGAACCTGGAAAAGTCCAAATATATATATACTCTCATCCACATGCACTGATAATTAATTTCATCCTTATAGATTTTTGTTTTCTTTAGTATATGATTAATTGTTCTGGTCATGAATCTGACCTGTCGGACTAAGTCTAGACAGAGATGGTACTTGATGTCTCTCCTAAGACCTTCTGGAAGGTTCTGAACCATTTCACACTCGTCTACACCGCGCATAGCGGCCCATCTTTGGCGCTCGTAGTTGCGAACTCGCTGCCTAAATCCTAATGGCAAATGTCTCTTCTTCATCCACCACTCTAAGTTTCTCATTTTCAAGTGCATTGCTTGTTTCTTTGAAGTTGTTGCGTGAAGAAAAACCTTCATTTAAAAATTAAAACAAATTAGAATTCTTTAATTTGATTATCATGTCCGGAATCAAAATTATGAGGATGTAAGCTAATATATATATATATATACCTTGATGTTACCAATCAACATGGTTACGAGAAGAAGACCACTTGTTAGAACTATGATATTGAAAACAACCTCTGACCACTCTGTTGTGCTCTCCAGATTCCCAAATGTGCTGATTATTTACATATAAAAAAAAGATTTACTAAACTTTTTTTTGTATAATATTCAGTTTATTGGTGAACTATATATATATATATGTATAAACTAAGAAAAGGGTTATGTAAATGAACTAAAACAATTTATCTATAAACTCTCACTAAACAGGATTAAAAATCGAAAAATATAACTGATAAAGATTGGTAATACCTGAGAGTCATGAGACCCCAAAAGATAGGGAAAAGGATTTTCTCCAACCGGCTTTCATTGCTCACAAGTTGAATGGTCCATCGATAAGCACCATATGTATAGTTGGTGTTGATATCTAAGCAAATGGATCGGGCTTGATGGTTATGTGCCCACGCCAGTCTAGATTTGTCAAGGACCATCACGGTCGTGCCATAGTAGACTGGTTCTTTACATGATAACATCCTTGTGTCGCATCTCATTGTGTTTTCACATTGTTCTTTTAAACATTTCGCTGATCTTTGAACTCCTAGTAAATACCAACATGCTCCTGCTGCCTGTATATATGGACACGAAATATTATGATTGTAAATCGAAATAACAAATTTGCTGATTCTACTGTTTATGACTGATTTGGAAGATCTAAGAAATTCTAGTACAGTTTTGTTAATTAAATTTAATAATGAGTTGATGGAAACATTAATATGAAAACATGAAATATGTATTTTTAAGACGAAGCTAATGATTGCATATTTTATTATTATAAGCTATACTTTCGTAAATTAATCATACGTTGTGTTTAGTTTCATTAAATAATTTGATTGCGACTTGTGGGATCCAAAGAATCAGTAGTCCTTCCTCCTAACAAATCTTTTCTTATTTTGGCATTTTCTAATATTTTTTTTCCTTACTACAACACCACAACAATCAGTAGTCCTTATGTTTTATTTTTTTTCCTTAATAAAACATTGAAATAACTAGGCTTTTAGAAAATTTGCTCAAATCGATTAGATATTCACATATAGACTATATGCACAATGCAGAATTCACAACTAGTTTTAAAAGAAGTTGAAATTTTGTTTACATCAATCATAGAAACCCCAATTTGCAATGAAATCATAATTTTCATATAATAAAAAAGAACATTTTATCAAAAAACTTACATGAGCCGCTACGAAATAAGCCATCATGTTGAGTGCGATTCCCCACCAGACAGTACCAAAAATGTAACCGGAAAGAGTCGCATTGCGGCGGAGATGACGAACGGAGTGATATATCTTCGGTAGATACTGGAAGAGGAATGTTATTAGCATAACTGACACCACTGAAGTCACAGAGCCTCTCTTTAGAAGAGAAGGTATCACCACCCACAGTACCACCTGCTCTCAATTTAAATTACTGTAAGAAGAAAACAAAAATGTACAATACGAATATAATACTGAAAATGAATGAACTGTATTATTTTTGGTCCACACGTGAACATGATTAGGTCAGAGTCAGACTAAGTGAGAGTCATTTCAGACCATATAATTATTTAGATATAAGAACCTTTTATACATCAGTACTAGATTTGATTACTATGTAATTGTATTGTTAACTAATAACAAAACCTTGATGTAATTGTAGAGTATTATTTAAAGTAAACTTTGGAGCATCGTGCGACTAATATAACGGAACCATCTTAATACAACCACTTGTCTGATAATATATTAACTATGTCTTATTTTAACAACATAATAAAATAACGGCAAGTATATGATGATCGACCACAACTTAACATATAGTTTTGCACGATTTCTGAATTTCCCTTTTTCATAAATTTCTGAAACTTTCTCTACGGACCGTACGTTCTGTAGTTTAGAAAAAATATAGAAGCTCACAAATTTTTGTTTTGTTGACAACGCTCACAAGAATTGTTATACGAGAATTTCATCTTTTTCCCGACATTACAATCAAGATAATTAGATTTATGGTGCATTTATACAACACGAAAATAAATTGATTAGTTTTTCTTTTAATTATGAAACTATAAATGATTGGTTTAAGATAAATGATTGGTTTACTAACCTGAGGTAGTGGTAAGATAACGAAAAGATCGAAGAAGAATCCTTGCTTCTTAACGTACGGTGGAGCTACCATCGTAGCGCCACGTGCTCCATTTCCTTTGTTGGTATCGCCGTCGCAATCTTCACCGGGATAAGGCCAACGGCGAGCAATCTTTAACTGAATCCAAATGTTCCAAAGGTGTAAGATATCAGTCATGGAGCGTAAGGCAGTAACGGTGAGAGCGAGCCAGCCATCGACGAGGAGACACATACACGTGTCGTTCACCGATAGGGTGTAAAGAAAAAGTGGGTCTACGAAAAGCCCCGTCGCGCATACAAGTAGAAAGACTCTGTTCCATTCTTGAACCCATTTGGATCTCGGGTCAAGTATTCGACCCAACATCATCCATGTATTATTATTACCCGACCCGTTTCTTCTTCCTCCGCACGTGAACTCTACACGTGCCTCTTCTTCTTCATCCTCTTCTTCCTCCTCCTCGATTTCTTCCATCTCTTCTTCTTCTTCCTCCTCCTCCTCCTCCTCCGTGTTATCTTCTTCTGAGTAATATCCGAAACTGCTTGAGGCGCGTGAGTCTCGTGAGTCTCGTGAGGCGCGTAAGAACTCTTGCTCTGTGGCCATGGGAAGTACTATTAACACATGCACAAGAGATAGATATGATAAATTACGAGCTCTCTGTGAATCTCTACAATGGAAAGAGGCTTTTGTAGAATGGAGAGAAACGTTTTGTTCGAAAAGGATATTCTAAACGGGAGAAGCAAATGATAGAGTTGATACCAAATTTACCATTATACCCTTGTGATTTTTATGTTTCTTCTATGTTTTATCATGTTATTTATGGTTATGTATACGTTTTTAACTATTAACGAATTTATTATATTAATATGCAACTGCTAGTATGTTGTAGAAGATCTACTATATTTTTGTAAGTAGTTGATAAGTGGCAACCAGAAATTATATACAGAAACATGTAACATTTATATTAACAAACACTGAAAATGAGGGATCAGAAGAAGCTATGAATGGAAAAGAAATATAAAGACAGAGTAGTCTTTCTAATGTTAGGAAATGTCTAAAACAGGATCCTTAATAGAAATGACAAAAAAATACTAATGGCAAAAACAGAGAAAAAACGCCATAAATAGAAAATGAACACTTAAAATATAGATGTTTTGTTCTCTAAAAATATTCAAAAACTATTAGTCTTTGTTCAACATATATTCATATTCCAAACTTGAGGTGGTGGGTGTTCCTATAATTTTAATACATTAAAAGTATAATTGAGTTGGGACCGTTCGGTCTCATTTTTCGGAGATACGTTTGAAGAAAATATAGTCTTTCTTAAAGAAAAAAATAATATATATTGGTACTTTTGTTTTTCTTGATGATACATTTTGTTACTTTCTTCCGTCATCGAAGTGTTTTTCTTATTTCTTTCTCAAGGATTTTGAAACTCCACTATTTTCTTATCTTTTTTCCAGAGTTTTTTTGTACTATATACTATAAGCAAACAAACATATAGATGGTGACTATAAATTGTCGATCCAATAATATATGATATCATTATTGATCCCGTTAAATTAGTAGAAAGGAAATGAAATACAGTTGAAAAAAACAACAAAAGCTTAACCTGATAAATAACAGTCACGCTAGTTGAATTATAGAACACTATTTACATGAAGTACATATATAAGCTGATATGTTAATTTGAATAAAATAACGGTTTGAAATAAAACTGTTAGACCAAAACAGAAAAACATTTAGACATTATATATCTCAAATAGAAGCACGTTTTTGAGGCAAAATAAACGCTTACATAATCAAAAGAAAAAGGCATAAATTTAGTTATAACTCGAAATATTTTTATTTTCGACATTGTTGATCATAATTGATGATAAGTACACGAATATCTCTGAAGTTTTCGGTCTTGAATTTTTGAAAAAGAGATACCACATATTCTTAAGCATAGAGTTACTTTCAACATATAAAACTAAGTATAATTGAAAAGGTAGAAGATAGAAGATATGTGTTTGGCATGAGTCACATGAAATGTCCATTATTTTGTTGGGTTGTTAAGTAGTAAAGGTATTTGAGCTTCCTTGTTCAATGTTCACTAGATTCCAACAAATTTATTTGTCATTTTCTTTAGGATATGTACATGTCTTGCATATGGCAATTTTAACCATCACTCTCTAACGTAACCCCACCTCAAATTCCACTCTTATCTCTCTTTTATTATATTAAATATTTAGATTTAGACCGTTGCTCTATATATTCGCTGTTATTCTCTTTGACAGATATTGTTTCCTGAATTATTGTATATTTCTCTCTAATAATAAAAAGGAAAAAAAAAAATCCTTTAAACTAACAATTCTTCTTCTTTTCTTAATTGTTTATTGCAGAAATTGAACGTCTATATGGGCCGAGGCAGTATATCCATTTTGAAGATTGGGTGAAGCTAGCATAGCTCAACTTCGGGATAATAATTGGGTTATGTTTTACTTCCAGAATTGGGTAAAGATCCATAACCGAGATCGCTATGATCGTTACTGTATCCGTATCGAAGAGATGCGACAAAGTCTTCGGATCATTGTGCAATGTCTTAATCAAATGCCTAGCGGCATGATCAAAGCCGAAATCTTTAACCAGAACCATAACCAGAACCAGAACCAAGCCAAAATTTGTTTTATAAAGTTGTAATCTGTTGGTTTCATTATTTTAAAATCCAAAATATCTAAACCGAACCAAAATCGTTTTTCTGTAATAAAGAAAACCGAACTGAATAGACTAAAACCCAATTTTTATTGTATCATTAAATAACTATGATGTTAAACAAATTATTGTTTATTAACTGTATTTAGTCAGAAAAGAAAACCAAAGCCTAACCCGAAACAAAATTAAACAGAAATATGATTTTTTTCATACATCTGCTATCTTTTTCTACCAACTATGGACCTTATCTTATGTGGGTTTTCGTTAAATTAATATTGGTTTTGACCCTTGTTTAAACATCTGTATTTTTTCGGTTTCGATGAAAAAAAAAAATCCGAAATAGTAAAGATAAAATGAAACTTAAGGAGGTGGAGGACCATATATGTAAAAATATATATACATATATATATTTATGTTTTTTTTGTCTTAGAGCAGCTCACGGGTAGAGACGCTTTAAGTTTCTTAAAAAAAATAAAAATAAAAATAAAAACATTTAATAAAACATAAAAATTAACCAATTAAATTAACTGAAGGATTCTTCAATTGTTGGAAACGGTTCTTTAAAATGCGTATCATCTTTCTCTTTCTCTTTCCTTTATTTTTTTTTTTAATTTTATTGTTTTTTTATTTTAAAAACTCATGTTAGAAACGCGTGGCTATTCTTACAATTTTATTTTGGTCTCCCCCCTTAATATTGAGCATTCTTCTCTGTTTCGTTCGCCTCTAGCTTTGAAATTCCCCGCGCCTGTCTCTCCAATTCTCTCATTCAATCTCTCTTCTCCCTCTTCATTCCCTTCGAATTCTCTCTTTTTCCGGTCACCTGAGTTCCGTCTCTTCACTTTGCCTTTTTCAGCCCAGGTTAGGTTTTGATTCCCAAACTGCTGAGAAAGTGCGACTAGTATAAAATTAAGAAATTTCTGAAAATGATTTTTTTTTTAAATTGGTTAATGACTTTGGCGTTATGGAGAAACTCGTTAATCGATGGAAATACATACAATCTTCATTTTATAGTTTAATTGTGTTCTTTCTAGCCAATTTTTGAAGTAGTGTACATTTTCGCTTTTCAAATCCAAATGATTTTGATTATCCAGTTTTACTTGTTTTTTTTAATATTTGTTGCATAGAATCAATGTCGGACCTGATTTTTCAAGTTGCAATGTTGTTTTTGCGAACTAAAATAACGATTTTTTTTTTGTATATTAGAAGGTTTATCAAGTTTACATTTTTAGGGTTTTAGGAATTTATTAGTTTTTCCGTATATTTTAGTAAAAATTTCTAAATGAAAGCAATAGTGGATTCAATCCATGATAGTATTGCTGGATTCTTCAATGTTATCTAGTGTTTGTTATAATTTTCTTAGTATGAAAGCGAGACCTGATCATGTAAATTTTTGTTTTTCCTCCTTTTTCAGGTTTATTGAGCTACAAGTACTTACCATCATGTCTAGGTGAGATTTTTTGCGTTGCTTTTCCGTATGTGTTAGTATAAATTCAATGCTGAATGTTGCCATCTCTACAACTGTTACATTTGTTTATCAAAAAACTCTTGAGTGTTCTTGTATGCTTGTAAAACTTGACAGGGAGAATTTTAGTGATACACTTCGAGTACTTGTTGCAACTGATTGTCACTTGGGCTACATGGAGAAGGATGAAATAAGAAGGCATGATTCCTTTAAGGCTTTTGAAGAGATATGTTCTATAGCGGAGGAGAAACAGGTTTGATAGTAAACAATCTTTTGCCTAATTGACAAAGAAAATTCAACCAAGAGAGTTTCATTTCGTTTGTTTTTTTTACTCTTTTGATACAGGTGGACTTCTTACTCCTCGGAGGTGATCTTTTTCATGAGAATAAACCCTCTAGAACCACGCTTGTTAAAGCCATTGAAATTCTTCGTCGCCATTGTCTTAATGATAAACCAGTGCAGTTTCAAGTAGTCAGCGACCAGACTGTAAATTTTCAAAATGCGTGAGACTCTATTCTTCTGCTATTAATCTAATCATATCAGGAAATGTTATAAACTGAACTATTTAATTGGCAAATTGACTCAATGTGTGTATATATTTGTGTATTTAGTTTCACATTTCGTGTTTTTAAGGTGTTGATTAATCTCTCATTCCTTATCATTATTTTCTGGCTACAGGTTTGGGCATGTAAATTACGAGGATCCACACTTCAATGTAGGCTTGCCCGTGTTCAGTATTCATGGAAACCATGATGATCCAGCCGGAGTGGTACATAACTTACATCTGCATGCTCTTATTATGCGAACTCGTTTGAATAGATAGATATGGAACTGGATTAATTCGCGAACAAACATTTTATTGTGTTTTGTTTTATGTCACATCTGGCATTAGGACAACCTTTCTGCTATTGATATTCTTTCCGCATGCAACCTTGTGAATTATTTTGGAAAGATGGTTCTTGGTGGTTCAGGCGTTGGCCAGATTTCTCTCTACCCTATACTTATGAGGAAGGTTGGTGTAAAGAATTTTTAATCTGGACATCTGGCTCTTTGCTGGCTTCTTGGATTATCACTTAATCAAATTAATGGTCAGGGTTCAACAACCGTGGCTCTCTATGGTTTAGGAAACATCAGGGATGAGCGTCTCAATAGAATGTTTCAGGTAATCCAGAGGACTTATACCTTTTGCTATACTATTGGTTATTGTGTTAATATTCATTCATTTCACAGACCCCACATGCTGTCCAATGGATGAGGCCTGAAGTTCAAGAAGGATGTGACGTTTCTGACTGGTTCAACATTCTGGTGCTCCATCAAAATAGGTTGATCCGATTGCAACACTGTTAACTTTTATTGTTAATTTACTCTCTCTATATATGAAAGTTTGACTCTGTACTCATATATTATGACTTGCAGGGTAAAATCAAACCCCAAAAATGCAATAAGTGAGCACTTTCTTCCACGGTTCCTCGACTTTATTGTCTGGGGCCATGAACATGAATGCCTTATCGACCCCCAGGTATGAAATTTGTATTTTTAGAGTTATTGCATTTACATAAGAGTGAGGCACAATGTTCCTTGTCTCCCTGAGCTAAAAGCATTTAAATTTTTGAAGGAGGTATCTGGAATGGGCTTCCACATCACACAACCAGGCTCTTCTGTGGCAACATCACTTATTGATGGGGAATCAAAGCCAAAGCATGTTCTTCTCTTAGAAATCAAGGTTCTTCAGCAAACTATTCTGAAATTTTATCTTCACTTTGATCGGACTGCTTAATCTGTGAAAATGGTTATTTGCTCACTTTTATCAAACATGTAAGCCTGAGTAATTTAAAATATATAACTTACAGGGAAATCAATATCGTCCTACGAAGATACCTTTGACATCTGTGAGGCCTTTTGAGTATACAGAGGTAAAGATTCTTTTTTCTTATATGTTATGGTGGTGGCAGGCTTCTTTGCTTACATGTTTTCAAAATGCAGATTGTGTTGAAGGATGAAGGTGATATTGATCCCAATGATCAAAACTCAATTCTCGAACACTTGGATAAAGTGGTAACTATTCCCTTTTCTCATAGTTCATGTGGATACTTTTTCTTCTGCCTCCTTTTCGATTAGGTTCAACAAGTCACTGAATGCTTCTACTAATATCTACAAAAAATTTAGGTCAGAGATCTTATAGAGAAAGCCAGCCACAAAGCTGTTAACAGATCAGAGATCAAGCTCCCACTGGTTCGAATCAAGGTAATTTGTTTTCAAGTTTCCTGCAAGCTCTAGCAACATTCATATAATTAAATCTTTATTTTCCAACACAAATAGAGGATAGGCTTTGGTAGTTTGATGCACACACTCATATCCAGACACATATTTGTTATTTAAGAATATTAAATGATTAAAGAAAGACTAAGATCACGTTCAATCTTTCAGGTAGATTACTCTGGATTTATGACGATAAATCCTCAAAGGTTTGGACAGAAATATGTGGGAAAGGTACCTAAAAATTAGTTCCTATAACATGATATCACCATGCTGTCTTGAATGTTGTTTAACTTATGAAAAATATCAAACATTTTCAGGTTGCAAATCCCCAAGACATTTTAATATTCTCCAAGGCTTCTAAGAAGGGGCGGAGTGAAGGTAGCGTATTAGTTTACTAGCACTGTATTCAATTCTTTGTTGGGATTAGATTGTTGCACTTGCTTTTACTCTAGATTGAAATTGCTTATCAGCGGGAACACTACTCTGAATTGTAGCATCAGAATTCTGCCAACAATAGATTATATCTAGTTAGCAGATTGGATGCTTAATTTTCAAACTTAACATTGTACATGTTGGAAAATTGCCATTTTGATAATCTTTTATCTAGTGAATTGTATGGCAATGATGCATCTCCTAATAGTAGCACAATTGGACCATGTTATTGTGTTCTTGTCTAGTTATCTTATATATTGATCATCCATTTCACAGCCAGCATCGATGATTCTGAGCGGCTTCGTCCAGAAGAACTGAACCAGCAAAATATAGAAGCGTTAGTAGCTGAAAGTAACCTGGTACATCCTGCAACCTTCTTCCCTTATGGTTGTGTTATTATCGCCATCCTCGTAGAACTTCGGCGAGAGAATGATATAGACTTGGGTCGTTACCAAATGGGCGTGAGTACACTATGGGATGATCATTCTATCCTCGTGTACAGAAAATGGAGATCCTTCCAGTTAACGATCTGGATGTTGCTCTTCATAATTTTGTGAACAAGGATGACAAACTAGCTTTCTACTCCTGCGTTCAGTACAATCTGCAAGAGACTCGTGTATGTACATTTTTTTGTTACCTCACCACTCAATATTAAGTTCTGAGTAGGAAATTATTTTTATTTCATAGCACGTCCTTATTATTGTTTTTATGATTAATCTCTTCCATTTTGTACAGGGTAAACTTGCAAAAGATTCAGACGCCCAAAAATTTGAGGAAGATGACTTGATTCTTAAAGTGGGAGAGTGCTTAGAGGCAAGACGATTTTAATTCAGTTATTTCCTGCCTCAGATTGTTGCAACCAGCAGAATATCAATCTGACTTACATTATTGTTCGTGCAGGAACGCTTGAAAGATAGGTCCACTCGACCTGGTGGGTCCTCACAGTTTTTATCCACTGGATTGACATCAGAGGTTTAAATTCTCCTTTTTAGAAATTCCTTGCAGTTTCTGATTGTACATTCACCTCTATCTTGTCGTTGCTTTCTTACGATGATATTTTATACTTGAGATGGGAACAGAATTTAACAAAAAGAAGCAGTGGCATCACGAGTGCTTCGTTCAGTGATGATGAAGACACGACTCAGATCTCTGGTTCAGTGCCTGCCACTAGAGGACGGAGAGGTTCATCCACTGGTAATACAACTCGTGGTAGAGCTAAAGCCCCGACCAGAGGAAGAGGCCGTGGTAAGGCCTCAGGTGCGATGAAGCAAACCACTCTTGATACTTCTCTTGGTTTTCGCAAGTCTCAAAGGTAAATTTTTGTCATCACGTTTAACCACTTTAGGTTAGGATTCAGGGACGTGGAAGGCATTGATTGGAAATACTAGGTAGCTAATGTTATATCCCTGATTTGTCTTTCATAGATCTCCTTCAACTTCCTTCAAAAGTGCTTCCATCATTGAAGAAGATGATGTAGATTCTCCTTCAAGCGAAGAAGCAGAGCCTAAAGATTTTAACAGAATTGAAGACAGCTCTTCGGTATGAACTTACTCCTCACGCTGTTAATCATTTGTTCAGTACAATTAAAACTTGACAGCTTATATCTTGCGGCATTGTTACATCATGATTCTTGTTTATATATTCATTAAAGGAAGAAGATGAGAACACTGAAGGCAAAGGTCGTAAAAGACAAGCTACTACTACTAAGAGAGGTAGAGGTAGAGGTTCTGGGACTTCAAAACGTGGTAGAAAAAACGAAAGCTCTTCTTCACTTCATAGGCTACTCAGTAGCAAAGACGAGGACGAGGACGATGATGATGAAGACAGAGAAAAGAAGCTCAACAGATCTCAGCCTCGGGTTTGCTAATCACATCTATTTTCCCTTGTTTCGCTGTTTCGTGCCCATTAGCGGGTTTAAGTTCTTGTTTACCAAAAGAAATCAAAGCTCACTTAACATGTACGCTTTGTAAATGCAGGTTACAAGAAACTATGGAGCTCTAAGAAGATAAACCCATTATCAACCCCTGAGCTCTGACGTCATAGCCCAAAACGAAGTTTCTTTTTTTCTTTCCTATCGACTTCTCAAGCGCAATAGCGCCAAAGAAGAGAAACTAATATTAAAAAGGTGCAATACTAATTTTGTAGTGCGCCTTTTTATCTTACTGTTGATGAATGAGGCAGTATAATTTTAATCAACTTTTTTGGCGGAGTTTGGGTGAGTAACGTCTGAGTAAATTTTAAAAATGTCAGTAATATATGTGACAAGCAGAATATATTACCTAGAAATCTGAAGAAAGAAGAAAAGGCAGCCAACTTGGGCAAAATTACTTTATGGATTTTATCAGTATTATGTAACAAAACGATTTTATATCTTTCCAAAAACATTCACTAACTCAGGAGAAAAAACTACTACCACGTACCAGAATAAATATCAAAATATAATAGAAAAAGTCTTGAAAAAGATGCAACTTTCAGATTCTAGTAAAGATATACATGTCTTCTTTATAAAAATACTTAGACTAGTTTAAAAAAAATTCGAAATATGAATTATTTTCAAAAGAAAACAAAATATATAAATTAGAAATATAACTAAAAAGTATTAGCCATTTGAGTCTTCTATCCTTCGAAAATTAATTACTTATTTTTTTTGTAAAAAACTAAAATGGGCAAAAGACAAAAATAAATATGCATAAAAAAGAAGAGATGGAGTTAGAGATACTTCAAATCTAAAGGTGTATCCTGATTGGCTAATCCCAACATCTCACTCTCTATCTATATCCCATCTTTGATTCTCCCTCCTCTCCTCTCAGCCACAAAACACTTGTATAAAAGTCAAACTCACTCAGCCCAAGACTATCACCAACTAAGCAGAGAAGAAGAACATACACAAAGAAAAAGAAAAAAAAAAGAGAAGAAGCTCAAGCCAAGAGAGAGACAATGGCATCAACATTCACAAGCTCAAGCAGTGTTCTGACCCCAACAACATTCCTTGGCCAGACTAAAGGCTCAAGCTTTAACCCTCTTCGTGATGTTGTCTCTCTCGGATCTCCCAAATACACTATGGTCTGTCTCTTCTTTTTTGTCTTAAATCTCATCTTTCATCTTAGCTTTATGTCTGATTTTTTCATTTTGAAATGTGAAGGGAAATGATCTTTGGTACGGACCAGACAGAGTGAAGTACTTAGGACCATTTTCCGTCCAAACTCCATCTTACCTCACCGGAGAATTCCCCGGTGACTATGGTTGGGACACCGCTGGTTTATCTGCAGACCCTGAAGCCTTTGCCAAAAACAGAGCTCTTGAGGTTAGTATGTAAAGCTCACTCATTGATGAAGAGGTAACGAATCACTAATCATCATTTCCATTTGCAGGTGATCCATGGGAGATGGGCAATGTTGGGAGCTTTAGGTTGCATAACCCCTGAAGTTCTTCAGAAATGGGTTCGTGTGGACTTCAAAGAACCAGTTTGGTTCAAGGCCGGTTCACAAATCTTCTCAGAAGGCGGTTTGGACTACTTAGGAAACCCAAACCTAGTCCATGCTCAAAGCATTTTAGCTGTTCTTGGCTTCCAAGTTGTCCTCATGGGTTTGGTTGAAGGTTTCCGTATCAACGGTCTTGACGGTGTTGGTGAAGGCAATGACTTGTACCCAGGTGGGCAATATTTTGACCCCCTAGGTCTTGCGGATGATCCAGTTACTTTTGCTGAGCTCAAGGTGAAAGAGATCAAGAATGGAAGATTGGCTATGTTCTCAATGTTTGGCTTCTTTGTTCAAGCCATTGTTACTGGAAAAGGTCCTTTGGAGAATCTCCTTGACCATCTCGATAACCCGGTCGCTAACAATGCCTGGGCTTTTGCAACAAAGTTTGCACCTGGAGCTTAATTTTTTTTTCAAGTCTTGATGTGATTTATGTAATGATATGAAGTTATGAACATAATCTTTCTTGTTCTTTTTCAAATTACAAATCTCTATTTGCTATGCACAGAACAAATCTCAAAATACATGTCTCTCTGTCTCAGCTGAATCTACAATGCTCTCAATCTAACATTTTTGGGATTGTGATACTAATACAAAAGCTAAGTGGAAAGATTCCACATACACACTAATAAATCTTCTAACCTCGAGTTCCCATTTTGCCCCACCATTTCCGGTGACGACCTTTATCACCATCTACTCTATGGAGTCTTGCTTTTGTATCTCTTAATCTAGCTTTGTAATCTTTCTTCCATGTTTCAAATCTTAGTTTCAATCTCCTGAATTCATCTTCTGGGTGTTGTTGTTGCTGCGCGTTTGGAGTCGCCTGTGGTCCAAGCTTCACCTCCACAATAGCTCTTGCATCTTCATCGAAATTGAGTCTCCTTTGATCAAGCTCTCTTGCTAGATGATTAACCGCGTTCAAACTTCCGTTAAGCTCTCTGATTCTGAGCTCTGGAGTGTTTCCGTTGGTGAATTTTGTTGTGGGAGTTCTCACTCCGGGAGTTCCAGTAGACATTGTGTCCTCTGAGTCATAACCGAAAGGTGATATCGATGTGTCTAGTCTTCCTCCTACTTGACCTGTAATGTTCTCTGCAACTAGACTCTTTCTCGCTGCGGCAAGACTCATCTGCAAAATGACATAATGCAAAACTGAAACATTTCAGAAACCTTTGGTGTGTGATGCAGAGAGTGAATGGACTTTCACAATCAGTAAAACACTCAACCTGCAACGACGACATTTGCTTTTGCCATGTTTCCTCCATTGACTTCATCTTTACTTCATACTCCGACCATCTCTCTTCATATTGCCTCAACTGCTCTCTCAATGCTGTGTTTTCTTCTTCCTTCTGTACTAAAGCTGCTTCGGATTTCAAAACCCGCTTCTGGAGATCAGACATAGCTAATGGTTGAACTTGGAACTGATCCAGCAGAAGATCCTAAATCGCAAACAGGAGAAAGTTATAATATAATAACGTTTGATTCCGAAGTGGAAATCTTTCTTTTGATTCTAAGTACCTTGTCTTCTGACTTTCTCCTGCCCGCTTTCCTCTTTGATTTTGTCGTCACGTTGAGTAATTCTTTCTTTCTTTGCATACTACTAAATCGTTTTCGAGCCAACCATCCTCGGACCGCTGCAAAAGAGAAAATGACGATGAGCCTTAAAACGCTATCTAAATCTGAGAACCAAAACCTTTAGTTTACCAAATCAGATAACATGGCTTACCAGATTGCAAGTGTAAGACTGCAATCAACTCTCCTGTGCTTGCTTCTGAAACAGAATCCGCATGGATCTTTGCTTCCGTGTCAAACATTCTTCGAGCATTTTCACCTCGTACATATGACTGAAGTACCAGTGCTCCTTTCTTCATATGTCGGAAATATTCACGAGACAAGTGACCACGGAAATGCTTTTGTAAGCCCACTATGCCTTGAATAACTTTTTTTCTCCGATCCTCAAAGATACCAATCTATCAAAATTTGAAGATGAATGCATAAGAGTTGTATCAATGAGATCAAGAAACAGCCTTTATATTTCTACGTAAAGAATTGCTTACTTGTCCAGTTCGGAGATACAATTTTGTATAACCAACTTGATACATTTCAGGATGAACGTCGTATTGTTTCAGAACAGCTATTGATACGCTCAGAGGATCCTGAGAGACCTTTTTGTCTGACAATAAGAACCCATATCTTCCTGCAAACTCTTGATGTGTCAAACGAGTAGGATATCCAGATCTTGATATTCTAACAACCTCTAACACCCCACAACATCTAAGCTGTTGTAAGACAAGATCCTCTTCATAAACTCTGGGAAGCTGCTTCGTATTAGGCTTAATGCATCGAATGAAGTGAGGACTTGTGTTCTCTAACGTGTTCATCAACTTGAAAAGTTGACCCTGTAAGAGATTATTAAAACATGAGATATGCAATGACAATAAAAACTGCAGAATTCAAAGTTGCAACTGATAAAAACTGCAGGATTCAAGCTTCTTTACCTTGAACTTCATTCCAACAGTTTGGTTTGCGGAGTCCAATAACATCAGCGGCTTCTGAGACTTGTCACGTATTTTAGTAGAAAACAATTTCAGCAACTGGCAGTCGCAAGATGATAAAAGATTGATAAGATCAGCAGGCAATGGATCCCTGTTCTTCTCCAAAAACCCATTTGTATCATAAAGAACCTGTAAACAAAATCATCATTTGAAAAAGAACTCATAAGTACTAGAAAAGTTGCATATAAACAGATCCATCTAAAATCCATTCAGTATGTAGAGTCTGTTTTTGAACTAAGGGCATCGACTGACCTCCCCGGCATAATGATTAACTCTGAAGGCTCGACCTCTCTCTCCTTTGAAGCAAGAGTTGGTCTTCAAGTGTTGCTTGAGCTTGTTGGCAAAGGTCAAATCAGTTGCTTTCGGAAAATTTGATTCCTCATCTAGTAGAGACAACAAACCAATGGGTTTCTGCACAAACAAACATATGCAAGAGATTACTTCTTAAACATGCTGGAAGGTCCTTATAATGTAGAGGAAAGCAATATAAATCAGTTTCCTTCCAGAGAAAAAATAAAAATAAACATTGACTAAAAGTGTGGCAAGCCATTGATTACCTTCTCAATTAGATCTAAGCACTCTTGATTGTCAACAAATTCAACCTTAGTCCAATCTATTCCATCTTCTTCATATTCCTGAACACCGAAATACTTTCATTAATAGGCAAGTACATGTTTAATAGGACATGTAAGTTCTAAAGGACTGTTAAGAAGATCACCTCTTGTTCAAGTTTAAATAAATGCCGGTTGAAGTGTTGCTGCAATCTTTCATTTGCATAGTTTATACAGAATTGTTCAAAGCTATTATTCTGAAACCAAGAAGAAACAGGTCATCATCGCAGGATTCAAAAAGAATAGAGAATAATATAAATCTAACGCATATATGGGTACTACTAACCTTAAATGATTCAAACCCATAAATATCAAGGATGCTTATAGATCTTCCTGAACGCGATTTACCGACTTCCAGTGCAATGTTTATTTTCTCAACAAGCCAATCGAAAAGGTTTGCATAAATAAACTTTGCTATTCCATCCCTCATGTCGGTTGCCTGCAGGTAAAAACAGGACAGCAACTCACACATCACCTAATGATCGATGTACACGAAAACGAATTAGCAAGAATGGTGACCATTAAACATTACCTGCCGCAATGTCAGTTTTTTAGCGATACAATCTGTACCAGCTTGAAGTTTGCGGGTAGACAAAACCACCATAAGCTCTTCTGAGTTGCAGCCCATTAGCATTGAGGCATTGGTGACAGCTGTAAGAAATAACAGCCAAATGATAAGCAAGCATCGCCAAGTTACAAGTCTGACGATTTGAGAGAGTAGATTCTACCTTCATCCGCTACCACCTCCACATGATTTTCGTTGTCAGTAACTCGGAAAGATACATTCCCTAGCCATAACACTGCTGCAAGCAATGCAAACGCACGCTCTTGCTGCTCTTTAGCGATTTGAATAATGTCAAAAGCTTCCTGCATAAATAAAGATATGGTTGTGAGGAAAATAGAAATAACAAATATCTGATAGTGGAAAGAAGCACTGGAAATAGAATTTTTTTTAAATACCAGTAGTTTGTGAAATTTCTGAGCATCATCAACACCGTTGATGGTCAAGCAATCACTCTGACTCAGGTAGGTATACTCACTTGCTGTTTTAAGCTTCAATCTCTCTACGTATAACATCCAAAAAAAATAGTAGTTTAGCCAAAATAGAAACTACTCGGTATTTTTTACATCAGTCTGTCTTCTACTTCAGTAAGGACACTTCTAAACAATGTTATAAGCAGCCAAATAATTAAGATGACGGTATTAAATCGTGGAAACTTTAATTTGAAATGTTACCTTTAAGAATAGGCGAAGCACCTGCACACAACTCATAAAAGATATGGTAGGATCTTTCGCCATTAAACAGCTGAACCACTCTTGACTGGTCAAACAAGACTACCAATTAGTCACCAATGGCTTAGTAGTGAAAAAGCTTCACAATAGATAATTACCTTCTCTAGCAGAACTATGGGCATTCAGCAAGAATAGTTATGCAAAACATGGAGAAGAAGACAATAGAAACGAGTGAGCTCCAAATCTAAACAATATGACTAACAATCGTATAAGTGCTCAAATCATACTCACAGGTTTCAAGTTTGGCTCCACATATCTTCCCCATTGCACAAAAATGAATTTCTATGAGTTTACCCTGCGCCAGTATATGCAGTTAAATTAAAAATGGTGCTCAAGCTGATCAATTGACAAAACAGGGAAGGGGAAAACTGGACAAAGAAGCTTGTACAAACAACTCACAAATCGGCTAGAGTTAGCATTCCTTGATGTTTTAGCGTTCCCAAAAGCTTCGAGTATGCAGGTTGTCTTTAGGATTTCATACTCTACCCCACAGCTACCTCCACCAAGAGCTGCCAAATACTGCATTGCAAATTTTGCAGTCTCAGTTTTCCCAGCTCCACTTTCTCCACTACAGAACAACAGTAATCAATTCGTCACTGATGTTATGGGAGAATCATTCACATCAATGATCACTTTTAATAAATGCATCCAGAAGTCTAAAAAAAATCAGAATGGAAAAAAGCAAACCTTATAATAATAGACTGATTCTTCTCTTCTGCATGTAGAAAGGTTCAAAATGTAAGTGCCAGATACTCATCTGAAGACCAATTAGGACTTCCTGAATCATGGAAATACAAAAAGCATGAATATAAATGCATCCCTCACCTCTCATCATCTCATCATAAGCTGCATCTGCCACAGCATAGACATGAGGACCATCCACATCCTTCTTCAGATAAGCTGAGATCAAATCATTTCCATAAATTTCAACATTCTTGAACGGATTGACCGCAATCAATACTGGCCCTGCTTTACTCTATAACAGAGAAACATGAAAGTTAGTTAAGAACTAGCCAAAACAAGAGTACAACTAATCAGAAGAGTCAAAAGAATTTCCAGCAAACTCACATAAATCACATCCTGAGAATATCTGACTCGCAGGTTATAAAGAACAGATGGTTCATTTAAATAACTAAGCTGTATAAGGTCTTCAACACCTTCCAAAATATCTGGGTTAGCAGGAAAAAGCTCTTCGGTAGACACTTTCACAACCTTTGATACCACAAAATCACAGAAACCTAAGAGTCAGACAGCAGAAACTCTTCAATATCAGATGGATACCGCGACAACCTTGAGAAACTTACATTTGCAGTTGACAAAATAACAAGCGATGTATCAGCGGAAGTAGACTGTATCTTCCCAAGTTGCCACTGCCCATCAGCAACCCGACACCAAACTCGAAGTTTCTGAAATACATAACAAACACAGTAACCACAAGTACCCAAAAACTCCGCTATGTAATCAAAGAAACTAATAACCAAGTTGTAGGTCTCAATTACACATAGCCACATAGGGAGAACCTAAAAAACAACTGCGACACCTCTAAGCAACCAATCTACCAAGCACAAACATATTCCATTCCCCATGTTCCAATCAATCTATTTTGCAACAAAACACTCCCAGTTCAGACTATTCTTATCACAAATCTCAAAATCTCACTGCTCATATCCTGATCTCATTCCTGGTCAGACTAAAGACTCATTCCTGATCTCAGCCTTAACTTAAAATCCAACCTCTTAGATGATTACCCTTGTAGATAAATTCAACATTCAACTAGTAAACCAAGGAAGAAAGAGTTACCTTCTTGATAAAGTAGTCAACATTATTGTTCCACTCAGGTTTATGCTCCTCCGTATTCTCCACCGGAGCAGTACTAATCTTCACATCCTCCTCTTCCTTCTCTACTGCATACGGAGACTCAGAGCTAAGACCAGTCCTCATTTTCTTGCTTCCAAAACTATTCCTCTTAACTCCCAAATCCTTCTCATTCCTCTTTCCGCCTTCCTCTTTCCTTTCCAATTCAGTTTCTTTCGCAGCCTGCACAGAACTAACACTTCCGTTCTGATCTTCCATCACACTAGAAACATTAAACTTGGCCGGAAGTGAACGACGAGCCGACGGAAGACGAGCTCTAGAATTAGGCCGAGAAGGAAGCGCCGGAGGCATATCTCTAGGACGATCACACTCATCTTTCTGACGAAGAGACTCAAGCATCTCCTCAAGAGAGCTTTTCGCTAGTGTGTTGGGTGATGCAGATAACATCATTCCTTTACTATTCAATCAAACCTCAAAATTGAATCCAAAAGTTAAAAACTTTCCAAAAACCCAACACCTGACAAATCAAAAATCATATGTCTTGACAAACATTTCACGCAATCTGAGCTTCATAAACCCTAATTTCTCAGAAAAAAATCCACACGCCTCGTTAACCATGCATAGTTTCTCGAAACCAGAGAAAGGCTTCACCTAGGAAAAGAATCAAAAATGAGAAATTGAGCAAATAATCTCTCAACATTGCTAAACGCAACAAAATTTAAAATCTCGAGGCTCCTCCATTTCTAATGTATAGATTTGAAAATTTTAAACGGGAAATTAAGAAAAAAACTGATCTTTAAAAAAACCCAGAAATGATTTGAAAAAAAAGAGATGAAGACAGAGAGAGCGAAACTTACGAGGTCAATGGAAGAGACAAAGACAGAGAGAGTCTCTCAGGTTAGTCTGTTAGAATGAAAAAAAAAAAACAGAAAGAAAGAAAGAAAAAAAAAACAGATTGTTTCCTGAGAAAATTTTAAAGTTAAACCCTAAGATTTTCTTCCTTCTTCTGAGAAAATGAGAGATTTTTTTCTTCGAAATGATGCAACTTTTGCTTCTTCTTTTTTAAAATGTTGTTGGAAAGGAGCAATGCAGACTAATGAATAATCCTCTGTTCTTCTTCCCTTCTTTCTCTTCGACCAACAAACAAAAAATTCAAAAAAAATCCGTCTTTTTTTTTTCTTGTTCAGACAAAAAAAAGGTGTCCGAATCTGAATTATATTAATGATTTCAAAATTTAAAAGTTATAAAAATATATACTACTATATGCGCAAAAAAAAAATAACGTTTCTATCACAAACGCTCTTATTAATGTGCCCCTGTATTTTTAGAGAATTACCGGTAAGGTATTGGATCTTCTTATATATTAATCACTTATAATACCTATTCTTCCGTTAGAAGTTTTTCACATAAATTAAAAAAAGTAATAAATGCTATTTTTATTGATTACTTTTGTATTAAATTACTAATTTATTATATTTATTTTTTCAATTATTTGTAATCAATACACAAATATTAATTATTTTTTGTTTTTAATTGATTTTTAAAATAAAAATATATTAAATATGTATAGAAAATCAAACATTTTGAGACAAAAAAATAGTTTTATAAAATCATACATTCGAAGACGGAGGGAGTATTTGTTTAGTGAAAACACTTTTATATCATTACATTTATCAACTTTTAGTTTGTTTAAAATTAAAACTAAAAATACAAAATAGTGGATAATATTATATGAAATCAGATTTAGGTATAAGTTAACTAATTAGATATCTAGAAACTATTGAAGGCAAAAAAAAGATATCTAGAAACTATTATCAATTCTAGAAATTTCTTTTTTACCAAAAAAATGGAAATTTGTTTTTCTTGAATCAGCAAACTAAAATGATTACCACTAGTGTTGATTTAAACTAAATTTACAATTTAATATTGAAATTTCTTTAAAGTTTTATTTACTTTGCAATTTCGTGAGTTTCTTTATAGATTGATTATATAATTATCATCATAGAATATAAAACATCCACGTAATCAATAATTAACTAAGTTGGGTTGTTAAGAAAACAATTAACTTCTTTTAAAACAGTATTTATTTTGTCTGCTTTATATATTTATTTTCTAACACAAATCTCCTGAAATTGCTCAAAACTTCATGAGCTATATGTTAATATGTGTCTCCACTTACTTTTTATTTTATATTTTAAATGTCGTTATATAGCTTTTATTATATTTTTGTCAACAAAGTTCAATGTGTAGCTCTAAAGTTATTTAAAATGGAAAAACAAGTATACTAATTTAGTGAACAGAATTGCCTTAATATTAAAATATAACAAAAATGACAAAGTCAAAAGTATTTGTTGTAGAAACGTGACATGTTGGAGCCAAAGCTATGGAGGGAAGAATGGTCGTTAAGGCTTTGGTTGATCATGAAATTGACGATAATACCCTTCAAAGACGCTCACGTTAACATTTCATTTAGCAAACCTTCAAGACACTTTTTACTCCAACTACCCTTTTGATTCCTCTCCACAACACTCACCCCCTTTACTTCGACCACCTGAATAAGACCACCTTAAAAAAAAAAATCTCAAATTCAACTGTATACAAATATCAATAGAAGATAAATAATGTGACGAATACATAAAAATTGAACTTTATCATTGAATGATAACTAATGTAAATAGAAAATGAACAAAGTAAACGTGGCTTCCGCTAATCTAGCAAATAAATAAAAAGAGGCATAGGAGCGAGTCAACATATATACGATCCGGCTGAGCAAATAAATATGCAAGTAACACAATTTTGGTGCTAATTTAGATTTGGGGTAAAGTAAATCCAACTAAACAATAGAGAATTTTCAGAAAACTTCCAAGTCAATATCTAGTAAAAATCAGTTTATGACTGTGACCTAAATCCACGTACGTGTAGGATGATAACTACTAGACTAAGATTATTTGGTTATTTTTAAATTTTCTTGTAAATGATTGGTTATCCAAAAGTATAACTTTGCATGTATCGTAAACTTTGATTCGGCTGGTGAGTCTTATCATTCTTATGTAAAATTGATTGCTGATAAATATAATTTAAAGGAAAACTAACAATGATTAGTTCACGTCAATACTCGCCGATCTCCAAAGTTTGCAAATCCTATATATCTAACTTAATATAAAATTATCTCGGCGTGGGTAATAAGACCCGTAAGTATTTTAATCTCATTTCATAAACACAGTTTAAAAAAAAAGGTGGAAGCATGTCCATGATTCATATAAAACCACTTTCCCGTCTAAAGCTGCCTGTGATCAGACTTATACTCGAATCAGACCAAAACTTGGTGTCGGATAGTTGGATTAGTCCCGCTAAACCTATCTAAATTTTAATTATTATTATTTTAAAAATGTCAAGCTATAACTTTTACATATTTTCGATTTTTCAGCTGCAAGAATAATATAGAATAAATATTTACAAAATGTGAAATATTGATATACGAATGTAGACTATTTGATGTTTTCGAGTTAAAGTAGACTTGTTTTGATGTCTGTAGTCCTATATATTGTTTTTAAGGAAAAAAAAACAATGATGAGATATGTTCGCTTAAGGTACATGAATAATAATTTACTATTACTCGTGATTTTCAATGTGGCAGTGTGTACTAATTTACATTTCTATCAGGTTTCTTAAGTCAGAACACGCTATATATCACTATATCAGGCTTGGATATGCATTCAGTACTTGTCAATTTATCACATCAACAACTTTACTTTTACAAAAAAAAACACACACATCAACACCTTTCATATAATCGGCAAACAAGTTACCATATATAACATTGCTTAGTTGCTTACTTACTGTTTTTGTTTATAAAATGTTTAAGCTACTTCCGATATATATATATATATATAGGTACTTTCAGTTTTCTTATTTACATCGAAATTTTAAACTCAACATTTCTGTACCAACTCTCGCTGGCAACAAACAAATGTGCATTTCGATATTTTGTGCAAGAAAAGTCAATACTTTAAAAATCTTTTAACAAAAAAAATGTCAAAACTTATATTTTCTTTTTTCACTGCTACTTAATTTAGGGATTGGTTAGACTTAATGGCCATAAATAGTACAACAGAGTTACAGAAAACACAACAGTTTTTATTTGAATTTAAGATTTATCTGGTTCTAAGTTCTAACTATGGACAATTTAATACTTTTTGTTTATTTTCCTTAAAAATGTAGACAAGCTATGCGATGAGTTAAATGCTTAACATCATTGAGCATGATGGAGATTGCATGAGAGTTAATATCTTTTAATTTATTAAAATTTCGGACATGTCCACAAGGGAATGTCCCCAGGTACACTCATGTCTCTCCATGTCTATCCCAATCCTTTTGTCCTAAAGTCCCTGACATTCTTCTTCTTTTATTTTTCTCTAAATAAAGCTGATTCTTTTGTTTTCTTCTTTTTCTTGTTTTGTTGTTGTTGTACTTAGTGGGATTAAATGTACAAATAAACATATTTCTGTTATTTATGCAGATTCATGTTCGTCAGCTACTAAATATTTTAACCTGCCATGTTACATAACAAGGGAAAAAAAAGAAGAAGAAAAAGCATTGTTTTCTATCCTTTTAAAATTCATGATTCATTCTTCAACATCATCCTAGAGAGTATGTTTGTACAAAAATATACCCCCAAAATAAAGCATGAGTCATTCTATTTGTTCTAACGTGAATCGTTTTATTGCTTTAATTAAGATTGCCAATCGCAAACCACCAAATTGCCCACTGTATATTTTCTGTTCCCTGCGATTATTCCCCCAATTTTATTAACACTCCAACGCTTATTTCACAATTTTTTTTTTTTTTTGAGGCAACTGGATTATTGAATAATTTTGTGTATCTGTAGTTAAACAGAAAATGTTAGATATGCTTAACTGGACTAGTTTGAAGTTAGTATGAACATGTAAGTATGTCAGTATGAATTAGTGTCTTGCTTCACTAAAGCACTAAAGGGCCAACAATGTTTGAAATTTTATTTGAACCAGACAATAATATTATCAGCAATATTTCTAAGTAGATCAACTATTCCACAGAACGAATGATTCCAAAAGAAAATCATATTCTAAATGGAATGTGTGGATTAAGTTATACGCTTCATATGCTCATTGAAAGTTTGGTCAATCACATGCTCCATGTGAGTTCAAGATTTTAACGTTGTTTCTAATAGTTACTACTAGCTTCATAAAAAAGTCGTTTGATATTTATTTCAAAGAAACCACAATTATTGAACTTGATGAATCGAAGCGACGTCTAATTAAGGAAGAATCATGTAACTGTAATCTATACTGTTCCATTTATGTAATACAAATGTTGGGATAAGACGCGCCCCAGATTTCATACATATCTTAAAAATGTCCCACGAATCAATGTCGACCACAACTTTGAATTTTAATACGTGCGAGTGATGTTGGCTAGAAAGTATAAACCTAAAGTGGGCCCAAAATGTATTTTATAAAATTGGTTTTTGTTGCAAAGTTTGGTAAAATAAGCTAAAGAGAATATGACAATTGATTTCATGCTTTTGAAATTTTATCACTACTCACTAGTCCACTCATAGTGTGATGTGATATCACTTAATAATTACCATAATAAGATTTAAAGAGGAAAAGAAACCAAAACATCTACTGAATGTTTTTTTTCCCCTAGTGGAGTGGTTATGCCGATTAATGGGCTTAAGCTTAAGACCACTAACAGGCCAGGGCTCGTCCAAAAGAATCTTCCAACGAGGGGGAGTTATTTCTATTTATAGAAAGAGAGATAATTCGTATAATGGGCCTATATGCTAAAAAGATAAAGCCCATTAGTCTGTCTAATTAATAAGTAAGCAAAAATTACGAAAAAAAAAAAATCAGAAGAGAGAAGACCGTTAAGACGACGGACGTTTATCCGGAGAGCCATGAATCTAAGTGTGAACCGATGCATCACCGTTGGTTTCGTCGGTGGATTTACGAGCTGCAGACTCAATCATGGTGGTGGTGAGATTTTTTTATTTAATTCAATTATTTGTTTATTTCTTTTTGGGAATTTTGATTGAGGATGATGTCTCTTTTGCATAGTTCTTCTTTGTATTATTATTGGAATTTGTGTGTTTTGGAATTGGGATGATGATCATGATAAAATTAATTCATGAAAATTGAAATTGGGTCTCACAAAGTCACAAGTCGTGTTGTCATTTTTGACTACCACATGTTAGTTATCTTCTTTTGCTTACTCTTTGTAATTTAATTAGGAGTAATATGTGAAATCAGTAATTTTGAGCTATTTGGTGATTGTTATGTGGAGTATTAGAGAAAAGGTGGGTTCGTGTTGCTAAGCATTGCGAGCTTGAGAGAAGGAGAAGTTTAAGGTCTGATGCTGTTTCTTTACAGAGCAAAGAGAGCTCAAGTATTAAACTTGCGTTGTTTGGTAGTGGTTTAGTAGGAGGTATTGTTACTCTCTTCTCACTTCTTTCATTCTATATTTGGCCATGATTTTTGTAATCTTTGAAAATTGTACCGGAAAATATTTAACAATCTGTATCTGTTAACTAGTTTATTTGATATATTTGCATCCATGTTGCATATTCTGGCTGGTTATTTTTCTGTGGCATGTATCCATTTTGTGTGTCTTGAGGTGAGGTTATAGTCAGAAAAAAGAGACTTTAAGAGTGTGTTTAAAAGTTTTTTTATGTGAGGAAGTGTTTTGAAAAAAACTAGCAAAATATGCTTATTATGTTTCCTAATGACTGAAGATTTCAGTCTGCCATATTTCTTCTTGTTTTTTTCCCTTTTTCCTTCTCTGATAGAAAACACTATTAATGATGTTGGGTCTATATTCATCTGATTATGAACACCTTAACTTTGTCTTGGTTTTTACAGTTGCAAACTTGGTAACTCTTAGCTCAGCAAAGGCTGCAGACTTGAAAATGATTGTCTTGGTAAGTTTGAATCATAGATTGTGATATTTTTTAATTGTTTCCATACTTCAGTGATCTCTTTATTGACTCTGTTACTGTTGGGTAGTTCAGTTATATTCCACTTCGTAACCTGAATAGCTGAGTAAGAATGTCTAAGGTAGTTTCTTTTTACTTGGTGCAGAGCCAAAGGTAAAAAATACAGCATATGTGTATATATATATAACCTTGTTTGGGGGTTAGATCTCTATATTTTGTTTTGTAATAAATTTGTACTTATGCTTTTCTGTCTTGAGAGACTTCTGCTTCGAACATTATCTATTTGATGTTTGCTTGTAAAATCAGAAACTAATTTCCCCTTAAAGACAGGATCAAGCCATTTCCGTCTACAGCTTGGCTGAAGGAAGCCTTGGAGATTCGGTTGGAAACTTCTTGTATTCAGCTAACCAACAGGCTAACGAAGCTGTTCAGGATCAGCTATCAGCTCTCAGTTTAACAAGGTTTGTTTCTTGGGTTCTCTCTCATAACACGAATTTCTAAGAGTTTGACCATCGAGTTCTCTGACTTGCTTGCTAACTTATCCCTGTTGTAGTTTGGCAGTAATATTTGGGGCAGGCCTAGTGACAAGTCTGTCTCCATGTACACTCAGTGTCCTGCCTCTGACACTTGGTTATATTGGTATGATTACTTGTCTCAAGATTTTGCATTTCTCACAAGTTTTACTAGAATTTTAGTTTGATGTTCCAATTCTTTTCTCACATACCCTTTATATGGAATGGCTGTAACATAGGTGCATTTGGGTCTGGCAAAAGCAGAATTCAGGTTAGTGACACTTCAGATCAAATTTCTATTATACCTGTCGGCTGTCGCGTTAGGAGTTGGTTGGATCATTTTCATTGAGGTATAGTAAATGGTCTAAGAAGTTAAAGTCGAGTTCGTTTAAACAAATCAAAGCTCCCTCAAAGGATCTGTAAACTCAGTCTCAACCAAATGCATCACTTTTTAATACACATTTACATATTTTTCTAGTAACCTTACAGCTCTCCATGCATTTAGGTTGTTGGAGATACAGTTGCTTTTGCACTGGGATTAGCAACTACCTTAGCACTTCTTGGTATAGTAGCCTCTTTTGCTGGAAAAGCCTATGGACAAATAGGACAAGGATTACCAGTAGCCGCATCTGGTCTGGCTATTGTAATGGGTCTCAATCTCCTTGAGGTAATCTTGTTACAATCACTTTCCTTTTCACTTTGTATCAGCTGGAATGGCCAAGTCTAACACAATGTGTTTCCTCTTTCTTACAGATAATCGAACTTCAGCTTCCATCTTTCTTTAACAACTTTGATCCTCGTGCTGCAGCAGCGAACTTCCCATCTAGTAATTCTCCTAAGTGAAAATCTTTTGTGGGTTTTTGGACCTTAAAACCGTCCAATACTTATTCTAACATTTAAGTAACAAAATGTGTTGTTAGGTGTACAAGCATATCTAGCCGGTCTCACATTTGCACTTGCTGCCTCACCTTGTAGTACTCCAGTTCTAGCCACCCTTCTTGGCTACGTGGCTACTTCCAGGGTAATTCTCCTTCCAATTTGAAAATTTATCACCTCAAGTATGAATTGTTATTATGTAAAGAAGCTGCTCAGTGATATGGATAATGTAATGGTTGTGAAACACAGGATCCAGTAATTGGTGGAAGCTTACTCTTAACGTATACAACAGGTTACGTTGCTCCACTCATCCTCGCTGCTTCTTTCGCCGGAGCTCTACAGGTAATTCATGTGTTCCTTTATACACCAAATACTGGACTGCAAATTTATAAATTTAGCTTTGAATATTTTCTTTGTGTGATGAATCTGTTGTCTTCAGAGCTTACTTTCGTTGCGAAAGGTGTCTGCATGGATCAACCCTATAAGGTATGTTTAGAGACATTCATCACTTAAAAGCTAAGTAGTTAGTTAATTGATTTCACATGTTCTTTAATTTACTAAACTCGGTTTCGTTTTTTTTAATATGTTTAATGTCCAGTGGTGCTCTTTTACTGGGAGGAGGTTTATATACTTTCTTGGATAGGCTTTTCCCTGTCGCTTCTATGGTCATGTAAATATTTTACAAATAAAACTATATTTACTCATTTCTGCCATACACAGGTGTTTGTAATAGTATATAAATATTGTGTAAAATGTGAAATTACAAACAAGAAAAAGAAAAGAAAAAACTCTATCACCAGTCTAATTCTTGTTCACATATTTAGCATCCATTTTTAACCACAAAACTAAACACATAAGCACCTTCCTACTTAAAATGTTTTGAAATTTGTTCCCCGTGGAAGCAAAAATAAAAGATTCAACTTTTGCGACAGCTATGTTTTTATTTTTTTACAAATGAGTCCCTCCATTTACGACCATCTCGTTATATTTAGCCAAAGATTCTAATCTTTGCAATCTCATCTCTTCGTTAAACTTCTTAATAAATGCTTCGACACGCCGATTCAGCTCCTCCTGACCCGGTGACGGCTCCCGTTTCAATCGCGTCTTGTCCTCCGTAGGGGTATTTCTGTCATTTAAATTCTCAGACTTTGTAATCTTCTTCTCTGATGAGGTTTGCATTTGCGTCCTCCCTTGCCACGTGTCGGATTTGGTAAAGTGCTTCGTTAACGGCGTCGAACGTCCTTCCGTTATCTTTTTCCACGTCGTCTCCAGCGTGTCTTGCCTCCTCGGTGGCTTCGTTACTCCCAACGCTGACTTTTTACTTCCACCTGCAGAAGATTTCGAATTTAATTTACGATTTTACCCTTCTCACAAATTCGAATTTCGAGCCGAAACACACAATCACTAATTTGTATATAATTCGTTGAGATTTTTTAATTAATATTATACCTTCAGAGCTGGTTTTAAGAGATTTTGGTTTATTGAATCTTGGAGGTTTCTTCGTAAGCTTCAGAATCGATATCTCCGGCGAATCATTCTTCATTTTTGGATTCTCCGGCGAATCGCTACTCGAATTAGGCATCTTCGTCTCTAGCTTCTGTTCTTCTCTTACAGAGATGACTTCGGGAAGCTTCCGGTTATCTTCTACCGTCAGATCATCACGAACATCGAATTTCTCATCAAATCCGGTATAATCATTAGTCACATCAACCACGTTTAAATAACCGGTATCGATATCAGAAGGAACCGGGATCGGTTCCGGTTCGGGCGTTACAACTTCGGAGATATCAGAATCATCGACGGAACTCGATTTATGCGTAAGCTTAGAAGTAGCGACAATGGAGACGATGATAAAGTTGATGACTAAGTAAAGATACGGTGGCTTTAAAAGGAAAACAGTGTTATCGTAAATGATCGGAAAACGAGAGACGACGAAATGCAAAACGGAAGGAACGGTGAAAAACATCGCCGAAGCAAGAGACAAAACGCCGGCGATTATGACGGTGGCCGTCGTTTTGGAGGAAGAGGTAGGAAGAAGAAGAGGCATTGAATGATGTAGCCTCGGGAATTTGTATTTGTTGATGTTAGTTTCGGTGATTCTTTCTTATCTTCTAAATAAATAAATAAAAAAAGTTAGAGATGTGTATTTATATAGATTAAGATTTAAAAATGTGGTCCGTGTTGTGTTGGGCTTTGTAACAGAATCATAAGTGGGCCCATTGTAGAGCTTTCGATGATGGAGAGGTTTATTTGAGTCACACGTGGCAGTGCTTTCAATTGAAGTTTAAAACCTTACAACAAGATTTGACAAAAAATATATAAGTAAATAATTTACACATTGAGATGCTAGAATCTACTAGGTACAGGGTGGAGCTAGTTTGTTATTAATAGGTCATTTGACCCTTATAAATTTTTTTGAATCTAGTGTATTTTAAAGATATTTTTGCTATAATATTACACTACCTTCAGCTAAATTAATATATTACCACCAACAAAATTATAATTTTAAATTTTAATCATCATAAACAATTTTTCTAACTCCGCCCTGATAGTACTGTTGATTTGTTTCCACTTTGCAGCAAGAGATTAAGAATTATCTTTTTAATTTTTAATTTTTTTACTACAAAAACTACATAATTTGTTAAAGTTACAATTATGGAAGCAGTTACTGTTGAGTTGTGATTTTTATTAGGTAGTGTATGCCATTTTTTTAATTGACGTTGTAAAATTTATCGTTGAAATTCACAGTGAGAATGCGAATTATGATATATGTGAGTAATGCTTTAGATAAGGACATGTAGATCTGAAATAAAACAATTGAGATGGATGCTTACGTTCAACCTCAATCCTAAAGTTCGATTTGTTTTTGCAACAACACTGCGTATGCGTATATTAATAGTAGATTTGATTTGACAATTCAAACATATATCGCATTACGGGTCAACAAGCACAACAAAAATTTACCGACCATTTTGGATTGTTGTGCTTGATAAAGATTGATTTATATATATATATATACACACATAAATAGAACCTAAACTCCTGCCCTAAGTTCGCTACAAGTCCGACGTAGTATTTATTTTGACTTTAACCGACATAGTATTTTTGTTTTAAAAAACCAAGTGAGTCAGCCTAAAGTCGGACGTGTCTCATGTTTTGTATTATTGTATTACACATGTTTGCAAGAATGTAATATTAACAAATACAACTTCAAGAATATAACATCTTACAACTTAATTAAATTAATCAAGCGAGGTTTTGAACAAATGACATGTAAACAGAACTATCGCGTTAAAACTCTCTGAACTATTACTATATCAAAATTAAAAATCAAACATTAACGTCTCAATCTTCTATAGAATTGAATTGGTTCACGACATCTTTTAAAGAAAAAGGCAAACCAAGGTTGGCGAGAAGGAGGTACAAAAATTGTGGTGAAGGATGAGAAGGAGCTTTAAGCCATTTGACCAAAGCCCGACAATGCCAAACTCATACCTTTTAAAAGCTAAATCAGCCGTCCATAACAAATTCACTATCAACACGTCGCCTTTAATGATTTTTTTTTTCTTTTGTTTAAAGTCGATTAAATAAAAGTGATACTACTAATATCCGTATGTTGATTATTTTTTTAGTGATCTTACAAATAAAAGGTGGATTAACATTTTTTGAAAGGGATTTCGAAACCTTTTTGTTTGATTAGTTTAAAAAATCCGTATGTTTAACTAATTTACATAGCAAACAAAATAATTATAATTGTACCTGAGTTGGGTTAACTAATTAAAAGCTTGAATGTGTGTTTGTATTTACGGTAAACATATGATGGTAATATGTTGTTTTTTTTTTCTTTCAAATGAGCCTTCAGATTTATTTTTTACTCAATATTCATTTATAAATTGTAACCGCAAAATATAGTGCGGAAATAAAGGTAAACTCTTCTTAAGAAACAAACATTTTCTGATTTAAAAAAAAAAAATCTTTTGAAACTATTTGAATCATTTTTAAAGTAAAAGTTCTCAAATAGAAAACATGACTTGTAACCAAACGGTAGTGTCTAGTGGTTGAGTAGTGTTCTTCTTTGGTAAAGTTCGAGTTATCCCAACTTGACTTATATTTTAGTAGTTTGGACTAGTTTGGCCTAGTACTAGTGTGCATTATTGTATCACTAGATTTACTGATGCATATTACATGTTATGAAATAAACTATATAACAAACAAACTCAATAAATAGCATTTTGAGTCAATGCATATACAAAAATGAGTGGATTTTGGATGTTAGAATTTGGGTAATATCTGTAGTATATATTAGCTCTCAGATTTTTATTTTTATTTGTAAAATTAAGTAATTAAACTATTAATAAGAAAACCAAAAATAGAAAGAAAACAAATAAAAGTGTTGATAAAAACCCTGCAAAACCAACAAATACGATATATATATATATATATGGAGGAGAAAAATCTACGCTTTCTGGCGGTGACACATATAAGACATAATCACATGGATAAATCTCATTTTTCTTTCTTCTCAAGAATTAAATCGATTACTCTTTCAACAATCAAGTAAAATCATAAATCAAAGCACAGCTACAACACAGTTTCAAAGGGGGGAAAATTATGTTTAACAGAGATGATTGTATATATTTTGTTTTTAGTTCTTCAAAATTAGAACAAAAGAAGAAAGGCAAATTCAGAAAGTCTCTCTCTTGATCAATGTTTTGTGAACATTCCATCCATCAAGGAAGAGAAATCGAAGTCTTTGCCTGATTGAGAAGATGGTGTGGTGTCTGTTGCTTGCGCCGCTGAGGACGATTGAGGTTTACCGGTTGAGTTTGGAGTCATACCGTTGACCTGGTTAGCTTGACCCGTTGTGTAGAAACTGCATTTGTAACAAAATATCTTATTTCCAACATCATATGACAATTAGATTAAACCAATTTTCTAAACTGGAGTTCATGATAACAAGAAAACACTCGTTTCTTCACGGTTCAACACCCCACTTATGTTGGCAAATATATACGAATGTTCAATATTCCTATTTATAAATAAACATATAAGATTTTGATTTAGTATTATTATCAAGGATGCTGTTTTACGTTTTCATGTTTTCGTTTGTCATAGACGAAACAAACAGAGATTTTGGTGTACATACCCGGGTAATGGGTACTGTAGCGTGTTCTCTTGCGGTTGCATGGGTCTCATGTTCATGTTTGCGCTCATGTTCATGTTCTAAAGTTATGGCCATATAAGAGAGACCAAGAATTGGTGAGAATTTTGCAAGATCTTGGTCAATGGTAATATAAATCTTGGTCTAAATAAGAGGAAAGGGGAGATCTTACTTGCATAAGTTTCTGGAGATCGGCTTGTCCACCTGCTTGGTTAGTCATTCCGGGAATCTGGTAGCCACTGTTTGACCAGTTAGCAGACGCTAAGTTGAGAGCATTAGCGACAGCTTGTTGATTCACGCCGTTTGGAATGCCCCCTGCAGCTTTTGCTGCAGCCATGTAAAGGGCTTGCTGCTGAGCAAGCATAGCAACCTGTTGCTGATGCATGGCAAAAGGCGACACTATATTCGTCTGTAAACAAATTGGACACACAAAGTTATATCACTTCACCTAGGTTTTTAATTCCAAATCTCCAGTGTTGAAGGAATCATAGGAAGTAATAACAAGAAATCAGAGTTTTTTTTTTATTGAAAGAATCAGTCACTATTTTTGTAACTTGTAAATCAAATAACCATACAAAAAGGAGACTTAGAAAGCTTAATATCAGTCGGAAGATAGGTTGACCCAACAAAGAATTATATATGACGAGAGTATATAATTGACAACGAATTTACCTTCTCAAATAGGCTCATGATATCGCCTTTCACATCTTTCTGTGGTGCTTGTTGGGCTGTTAAAATAGGTGTGTCTTTAAACAAATCCTCAATTCCAGTAGCTGGAGCTGGAGGGGAACTGCTCTCATCAGGCTTCGCTGTGACAATTTTCTCTGCTGTTCGACCACTTCCAGCCGCTACAATTTTAAGGATCAGAAATTAACATATTACTCCAAAGAATTTTCAAGAGAAAAACGATTAACATAAAGTTAACAAGCATAGAAAAAATGTGCCGCAACTATCATGCACATGCTAGATAGATACATACACTGAAAGCCAGCCCATGAGTTATCATCAGCCGGAGTTGCCTCTGGTGTATTTGCTGTCGGATCATCCATTGATAGCATATTGAAGAGATCAGTAGCAAAATCCACCTTCGGAGGATCTGATGCTGGTGCAATGTTTACCGTTTGCTTCGCTATCTCCACTGGAGCGGCTGCAATCTCTATTTTCTGCTGTGGCTTTATAACCTGTTATTTTTAGCATTTTGGATACTTTTAGCACGATTGAGAAATTCAGGTTTCGAAAATTATGAGGCCTTCAAAACAATGTAGTCTATTAGATGTGAAGTCATATGCATTGATAAAAATAATGATCTCATAGCAGCAATGATACTTTTGATATCCTATGATTATTAGATAAGATCCTAGAAGGAAACTAAAAGTATGACTGTTTAGTTACATAGATCGTCTACATAGTATGATTGGTACCTGATTGGGTCCTTGGGGAGGCACGGGAAGACTTATCCTCGTTGCAGTAACACTATTTCTTGTCCTTGATGCTTGGACAGTTCTCTTCTCCTCAAACAAATTTACAGGACTACTACTGTATCCACGTTCATATCCAGGCTCACTTCTCTCCACAGATTTCCGCCGTTCCTGCTCCACTCTCGGGGGTGATCTAGCCTTTTCACCTTTAGAAACCCATCTCTTCTCTTCATACCTAGAAAAGTCACATGTCAAAAGAATGATTGTAGCGTCCACATGCATACCAAAATAGACAATTCAATAAGGTCGAACTAACTGAAAAGTTTGTACAATGAAAATAGAGATACATACTTTGCACGTATGAAATTCTCAATTCCAACTCTGTCATAGTTTGGGGGTAGCTCTGCTTCCCAGTAACTATTTGCTTTCTCATTTCCCATTGCTACATGCAAATAGAAAGATTGTATAATTTACACGGGATAACTAACCCTGTCTGAAAATGAATCAGCCATAGAGCAGTAAGTTTAAAAGACACTTACACTGAATAAATGCAACTTGCTCAGGAAGCCATGTGTCCAGAGTAGCAGATCGAACCTGCACACATCAGCTCACTCAGATGTTTTGCTAGAACAAATAAGCAGCTTTTGCTGCTATGATTAACATCTACTTGGCAAGGACCCCGCTCATATAAAAAATCAGAGGGCACAACCTAATCATGTAGTTTCTGATAGATGGCATTTTCTAGCTAAGGAAAGGGTGGAAGGGAGAGATTTGACGCATTCATGTCAGACTTTTCAGAAAGTAACTAAACTGAGATGGAAAATATAAGATGAAATTGCAAAAATAGAAACCAAGTAGAAAACCAAAGTGACAACTTGTGCTGCCTAGAATGGAATGAGTTATTCACCAAATCAATTTAAGCTTTTGTTTAGAAATGCAGATCAAGAAAACAGATCTAGAAAGGAAACTGAAAGACTACCTTCGATATGTGTACTCCGAGACTCCTGTGAATCCCAGAACATTGCATGCATATAAAGATACCTAAATTAACACTAGCCCATCTTGGCCCTCTGCAAAGAAAATTGCATAGTATTAGCCAAATATATAAATAAACCAGCATAATGCTGACAATTCAATTCTGCTACAAAACCATACTTTGTTTTGCAGTCAGCACATTCTCTATTCTCCGGATGTTTAAGAAGCCCTTCAAGAATCTGCAAACAAGCAGCACCAAAACCAAGTAAATAATCCAGCAATAGTGTATATCAACGAAAAACTCCTAAGTGGCTAAACATAAGAAGAATCTACACCAATAAATCACAAAACCAATTACATAAAGAGAATAATACTCCACATTTAACAGAATTGACATGTTCAACAAACCAAAATGAATCAAATTTCTCATCGCAGCCACAAGAAGGAGATGTGATGATCTCATGATAAAGATAAGTTTCGTAAATGAACACCAAAGTTCTCAAAGAGCTAACATGCTTTAAGCCTATAGTATCCCAACCAGGACCATTAGTTTCAACACGGCAGATAACTCAAAGGCTACCAAATAAATGAAAATTCCTAAAAACGCCATTAGTTCGATTTTTCCAAAATCAAGCAACAGAAAACGAATTCTAAATGAAAAAATATCATATGTGACTCTGTGATCATCAGGAGAAGACATGTTTCTGAAGGATTTGCACCATGAAACTGTAACATTCAATAAGCCGACGTTGAACAGAGCAATCATTAAACCCCCCCCCCCCCCCCCCGATCGTGATCAATTATCATTTTAGAAGACAAATCGAAATACCTAAAGCTTATTTCAGAGCTCAAACGATTGAAAGGCGGGAAAGATCAATTATACAATCAACGAAAATGAAGAACTATAGCAGCTTAAAAACACAGATCTAATCAAATTGACATCGTACATAATCCAGAATCAATCATCGATCAATATGAGAACAAATCCGTAAACCTCAGAGAAAAAAAAAAAATCTGAGATTCGATTCGAGTCGAGATAAAGAGACCTTTCTATGGCGAGCATTAAGCTCCTTAGAGACGTTAGCTTTCTCGTTCATGGCGGATATATAAAATCAAATAAGATATAGGAAAGCAGAAGAATCGGAGAAGAATCGTCAAATGAGGAAGAAGAGCTGAGGACGACGACAAGGTCAAAATAGTCTTTTCAGATTTCAGCGATTCTCAATCTCTCTTTCTCCTTCCTCGAGAAAATAAAAATAAAAATATCTATTCTTTGAACGAGCGACCAAGAGAGAACTGAGAGACAAACAGAAAGGGTCAATACTTTTTTGGACCGTTTAGATTTTGGAATTGGTTTACTATTCGGTTTACTTACGGTTTCTAAATTGGATTTTATTTGGTTTTCGATTTTGTTCTAAACTATTTCGGTCATTCGTGGTTAATCCAAATATTTCAAGGAATGAATCTCTCAAACTTACGTATGAATGTTTATGAAATGTAAAATTAGTAAATTTCTCACGAAATCTTAATTGTTACTCATGCAAAATTTGTAAGTTTTTGAATTGTGAAAAAAATGAGGTCGGTTTATTTGGTGGTTTAGTTTCCTAATTCGTCATATAAGATAGAGAGAGTGTTTGTGGGTGGGAAATAATCACATGGCCATCTCATATGTTATATCTGTTTCCCACTTTGGAGGAGTTGTATTGATTCGAGTTTTTCTTTGTTTACAATTATGTGATGTTTTTGTTGGGACAAATTCTATTTGGCGATATTTTATTTGATGTGATGATTCGTGTTCCACAACCAAAACAAAATCCATTTTAAACAACAGAAAATATCTCACAGATTCTTAAAGTTCAAAATGACTTTTTTTTTGTTTTCAATGCGAACTAATTCTAAAACTTTGAGAAACGCTTATTTTTTAATTGGTACTAGATTATCATGCAATATGTGGGAGTTATAAACTTACAAAATTTTATTAAATTTCTAACCCTTACAAGACCACTTCTTAATCGGCTTCACTCATTATGAGACTGAATTTTTTCACCATATTAACATGTATGTAGAATCTGCCGAGGCAAAGTTATTATAACTCCTAATTAACCTGAAGTCTTTGGAGTAAAACTTTCTCCACATATACTTTATAGTTTTGAAAATGGGTCCATCAAGTATATTTCCATTGATATGTCGTCTTTAAAGTAGATGTCTATGAAAAAATCTGCCCACACAGAAGATTTGATGGTTATCTTACAAGAGTAGTTTTTTTTGTCGAAAGTAAGAGAGTTAAAGAATCAAACATACTTTTTTCAACGAGAAAAAAATATGTTTCAATAGGAAAATACTTGGTTTAGACTAACATGCCGAATAGAACAGAAGATCCATCGAATAGGTCCGAGTATTGTCATTTATTTTTATTTTTCCTTGTACAAATTATTGTACACCAGCGAGTAAATCTGGCATTTTCAATGGTCATGAATTAGTTAATATTTTTTTTTTTCATTTTCAGTGTCAAAACAATAAAATTAGTTCAAATATATAGAGCCATAGGCCCATAGAGGTAATGTACATCAACATATGCAAATATTCAATGAGAGTTTCGTGAGAGACAGAGCAACTTGTTAGACCGTCTTTGACGTCTTTAAAGTTTTCTGATCACTCATAGAATCATATACATGGTAGCATGGCCACACACTATGGTATCATGGACATGAGTATGATGTGGTCTTACCCTCGAACATTTGTAAGATCAGGCCCCAACACTCAACAGGCCAATGGAATAATGGTTAAGTTAAAACTTAATGGTATATATTGGGTAAACATATAGGAATTTTATTTACTAATAAGAACACAGAAAGGATAACAAAAAAATATATGCATGCACCAATCATAGGTAAGAACATATTTTGATTAGTTGGCTTATCATTCATTATAATTTATAACTAGTGCTATATTTTAACAAATCAGTTAATATATTTCAATATATTTTTCTTATCTATGATTCGTGAATGAGGATTTTTACTGCTTTTCTATAAAATAGTATTGTAGAAATACAATGTATATAAAACTAGCCTACGTATATTTCTATATATTGCATTAATAGGATTCAAATATTGTATTTGGGAGTATTCAAATATTTTATGGAATTATAGGTAAGAAAATATCTTGATTAGTTGGCTATATTATTTATTATAACTATTACTAAATTTAATTAATCAGTTAATATTTCAATATATATATATATATATGTGTGTAAAATTAATATGCAATTTTATAAAATAATAATTAGTTTACAATAATCGGTTTAACAAATGGAAGTGCGCCACGATTTGCAACGGTCGATATAACGAACAAAAACGCGCTATTTTAAAAAACAAAAATCAAAGAGATTAGTTTCTAATTTAATTTGTTATATTTTTCTTTGCATAATCATAGACATGTAAACATAAATGCTCTACAATATAACACAAGTAAACATGTATCTCTGAAATTAGTATATTAATTTCAGATTATGCATAGCAAATTGATACATAATTCACACAAAATGCTTATTATGGATATGGAATATGGAGGAGAAAATGAGTAAAATCAATATAGTTAAAGAAAAAAGAAAAACTTAGAAGAAAAAGTACAGGTAATTCATAACTTACAACAGGTGTATATTTCACTTTATGAAGCATTATTTTAGAGAACTGAAAGAGTAAATTATAATTGACAGTTGGAGAAACAGACAAATATTTTTTAGATTTTTTACCTTAAATAATTACACACACTAAGGAGTTTCTACTATATATAGGGCTTCTTTTCCTCGTAATCTAACACACCACAGATAAGACACTTATCACTGTCAACAAATTCTTACAAGAAAAAAATTTGTCAGAGAGATGTCTTCTTCAATCTCCACTTCCAAGAAACAAAATCTGAAACTCGAAAACACTGCTGAAAGCTTGGAGGAGGAGAAGCCAATCATAACTCCGAAACAAGAGGCTCCTCAAGAGGTCGTGTCCGAAAGGATGATCCCTCATAGCCCAAATTCCGGAGAAGCTACTCCCAAAATTGAAAAAGATACGATTCAAAGAGAGCCACCGAAGGCTGATGCTAAGAACATTTGCATGAAATGCAAGAAAGAGTTCTTTACCTCTGATATCCCAGACGGTAACCAAACCACCCAGGAGAAGGATCCAGAGGTGGAGAGTCAACAGAATCTGTTTAAGCAAACGGTTTTGATATACTCTCGTGAAGGCGGTAGCAGCAGCCCTTTCCCATCATCCTTCAATGGTGGTCGCAGCAGAAACTGTGGTTTTCCATTGTTCGGTGGTAGAGCCACGGAGATGACAACAACCATGTTTTCTCCTCCGATTCCACACAGTTCTATTTCATGGCATCGTGTGCCTTTCAACAGCTATCAAGGGCTTTATTTTGGTCGCAACTATGGAGGAGGTGGTAGCAGCAGCACCAACAGTAAACCATTGTTCGGTAGTGGAGTCACCAGAGGAGTCACGTCCATGTTTTCTCCTCCGACTCCGAACCAATTCTTCACTGGGAGCACTAGCTATCGCACATACAAACCAGAACCTATCCACTATAGCTCATATGGTTTACCAAATCATTATACCAGAGGAGTCACGCCCATGTCTTCTCCTCCGACTCCGAACCATTTCTTCACTGGGAGCACTAGCTATCGCACATACAAACCAGAACCTATCCACTATAGCTCATATGGTTTACCAAATCATTATAATCGTTTTAACCCTTCTTTTGGTTCATCTGATAAGTCTATAGGAGGCAGTAACAATGACAGCAGGGTTGACTCATCTGTCGGTGGAGAAGTCCCTAGAGAAATGATAGATCTGAACAAACCGCCGTGTTATCTTGTGGATCCATACCTGGAGCTTGAAGGTGTTGATAAGGGAAAAGCCAAAATGGAGCTTGAAGGTGATGATAAGGATATGGCTATGAGGATGAAAAGCTGGGGAACCAAAAAGATGAGAACAAACTGAGGATCAGACAGGATTGAAGTGTTGCGGTCGTGATTTGTTTCTGTCCCTTTGAGTTTTAATTTTCCGTGCATTGTTTTGTTATTTCGCTTTTAGTTTAGAGGTAACTCGAGTCCTCATCTATCAGAGGCTTGTGTTGACTCTTATCTTTTATAATGCATTTGTTTTTCTGTTTTGTTTCCTTCATGTCTTTCAAATGTTCTCTTTTCATTTAGTTGATGTTTCGATTAATTCATGAGTCCGTTTCTATTCATTGCCTATGTCTCATGATTGTTCTTAAAACTTCTGCAATTTTCATAAGTCATGGTCTGATTATATAAGCAAATTAGGTTAAAAAGATTCTGCGTTTTGCTTGAAATCCATTGTTAAAGAAACATTATTGATTGTATCTATTCATTGGTTGTTTACTTTTAAGCTGTAACGTATATATACATTTGAATTTCTATCGTTGGCCTTTGGAAAATTGACAAAAAGAGATTCTAGTCTTACTTGGGTTTTAACGTCCCCCATTTGTTTGACACATGTTATGATGTCATCATCTTTTAGGATAATTTAACAAAAAGATAAGTATCCTTATATATCTTTAATTAATATAGTATCCTTGTACAAGTATCCTTAGATATCTTTAACAAAATGTTCTGTTAGATGACAATGTCTATTTCATCACAGTTTCTTAGTACGTGTGTAAAATCGTAGATATTAATATTTCATCGTTCGTCGTGATATACTTGCAGATATTCAATCATATTGAAATGCCTTCAATATTATTTTGTATGAACTTCTTGACTAGGTAACGTCATGTACAGTTCTATTAATCTTCTCGTACAATAATATGATTTAGAGCCAAACTACTAGAAAAGAGTTATAACCGCCAATGGTCAGAAATCATTTGGCTGGCCAATGCTAGATATCAACTTCAATTGGACATAATCTCAAAAGATTAGGGAAGTAGACTCCAGTATTTCTTATTTAACGTGTTTTGGAAGACTATATAGTTTGTAAATTTGTATTTTTACCCTTCATGTCTTGTCAGTGTTGAAGCATCTGACATAATTTTTACGTTTGTGTAAGTGTTTATGACTATGTTATATATTTATGTTTAAAATAACAAAAGCGGGGATAGCTCAGTTGGGAGAGCGTCAGACTGAAGATCTGAAGGTCGCGTGTTCGATCCACGCTCACCGCAATTTTTTATTTTTCCCTTGGAACATTTTAAACGACGTCGTTTTCCGTATATTTTTCCCATAACACTTGAAACGGCGTCGTGCAAGTAACAGGCTTGAGAGGATGAGTTTCATATTCATATATATGCGTGATATAACTAACATAAACTGAACTAAGATTCTAATAAACAAAAGTGTAACACGTTATACTTTTATCAGGTAAAAACAAAAAGATATATGAATTTTAAACTTCAAAATTTTTAAATATAATCACATTCTGATTCTTGATTTTCTTACAAGAACATCATCAGTACTCAGTACCCACTATATTACAAAACAAATACACCTGTAAAAATTTCGAAAACAAATTCTGAATGAATCATTTTGGTTCCAACCCAAAAGTCATCTAATAAATATCTTTCTTTCTGTAAATTTTCTAAAAGAAACAATGTCTGTCTCTGTTTCTTCACCAAATGTTTCCATCTTCTTCTACCTTCCACGAGGATGAACAAGCTGTGAAAACACAGCACTCGTTGTCGCGTCTTCCGCATCATCATCAGTACCAGTCCCTGAGTGTCCTCCTCCTCCTCCTCTATCAATTATACTCATACTATTATCAAACGGTTCCATTGGCGCCATTGGAATCCCAGGAATATGGTTTGTACTATTGTCATCAGGCTCCATTAAAGCAGAAGATGTTTCTTCCAGCTGTAACGCGTATTCCAAATTCCACAATACATCTCCCATTGGAGGCCGGTCCACGCCATATTCCGCTAAACATTTCTCTGCGGTCTCTCCCATTTTTTTCAGCGACGCAGGGTTCACTTTCCCGGTTAAGTTACTGTCCATGATCTGATCGAGTAGACCCTTTTTCTGCCATGCCATGGCCCATTCCGCTATGTTCACTTGTTCTCTTGGTAAGACCGGGTTTAAAGCCGGTCTACAACAGAGGACTTCCATTAGAACAACCCCGAACGAGTAAACATCTGATTTCTCTGTTAACTGTTGTCTCCTGAAGTATTCCGGGTCAAGATAACCGAAGCTTCCTTTAACCGCAGTGCTCACATGGGTTTGATCGAGCGAAGGGCCGGTTTTGGATAGCCCGAAGTCAGCAACTTTAGCAACTAGATTCTCGTCGAGTAAGATATTTGTGGTTTTCACATCGCGGTGTATAATGCTCTGCGATGCACCGGTGTGTAGATAATGTAATCCTCTTGCTGCGCCAATGCAAATCTCGAGTCTTTGTTTCCATGACAGTGGAGGAAGATCAGCTCCATAGAGATGACTCCTCAACGGTCCATTAGCCATGTACTCATAGACCAGAATCATTTCAGATCTTTCGTCGCAATAACCAATTAGAGAGACGAGATGTCTATGCCTGAGTTTAGACAGCATTTCGATCTCGGTTCTGAACTCAGCCATACCTTGTTCGGATCTCGGGTTACCTCTTTTAACCGCGACTTTAGTCCCATCTTCCAAAGTTCCTTTATAAACCCGGCCAAATCCACCAACACCAAGCAATGAGCTCTCATCAAACTTATTAGTAGCATCCATGATTTCTTGAAACATAAAGCAACGGCCAAGATGAGTAGAAGCTAATGAAATGCAGCTAGCCGTCGCGCTCTTATGAGAAGCGGTTGATTTGGTAAGAGTCTGAGAGAGTCCATATAAAGGCAATGGCAACCACGGATGTCCATTACCGCCTTCTTGAGGACTCGCCGACCTCTGCTTCCTCGAAGCAACCACACAACAATAACAACAAACCGCAATCAACAGAACCACAATAACCGCACCAACCGCAGAACCGATAATCACTACTTTCTTCCTTCTCTTATCATCTGATCTTCCCGGAATAAGTGACTTAACCGAAGAAACACCACTTAAGCTCTTAGCTTCATTGCTAATCTTCAAAACCTCTAAAGCATTCAAAGTCGCATTTGTAATATCAGCTTGAGAATCAGGACCAACACTTACGGTTAAAACACCAGAAGATTCAACAGAAGCATTGGAGATAAAATCCTTAAAGTAAGGAACTTTAAGTCCATTAGTCAACGTAGAGAGATCAAGACTTCCAAGAGCAAGATCATCATTGACATAAAGATTGAAAACGAGTGTGTTCAAAGCTTTACTTATGATATCACAGAAATGAACACGAACAAAGTACCTGAACTCTGGCTCTACAGGAAGAACCCAAGTCACATTAAAATTAGGACTTGCTACATTAGCTTCACCCATTGTATCAGCAGTTGCATAAACCATGTTTGGAGCTGTTTCTTGAGTCGCAGAAGCAGAGTACTTAATAGAAGAAGGATTTGCTGTTACAACAAGAACAGAGCTGTTCACATGAAGATACTCTGCATCATTATCCCATTGTCTTCCCAATGTATCGTTTTGAGAAGTCAACAATGGTCCTCCCATGTTTAATCTGTAGACTGTTTCAAACGCAAGCTGAGAGAGGCCAGTGAAAGGAGTTGAAGGGTTTAAAGCTAAAGCTTGATCAGGGATAAGGTTATCAGGAACAGAGATAATTTCAATGGCGTTGACAAACACAACTGAATTGTTTGAAGGAATGAAAGTTAAGGTTAAGTAATCTGAAGTGACGTTGACTGTGTACTCTTTGAAGATGTAAGAACCGTTGAAGTTCTTGAATGAGAAGTCGTTTAATAGGACGAAGTCTTCGGTTACAACTGTGATTGAAGCAGAGGTTAAGTTCCAAGTTGAGTTCTTGACTGGTGAGAAATGAAGACGGATCCAATGTCGACCTAAAGAAGTGATTTTGAACCTGTATGAAGCTAAACCGGAGAAAACACGAGCGGTTTGGTAGATCGAGTTGCTCGAGTTTGATGTTGCTATGGAAGAGTTTCCGATTTTGAGTACAAGAGATGAGTGGAGAGAATCTGGAACAAAGATTCTGTTTTGGAAAGTAATGTTTTGTGAAGAGCCACAAGAAATCAAGTAATTGTCTGGCGGATTGAACAAAGCAGATGAAGTGAAACAAAAGATGAACAAAAGAAGAAGAAGAAGAAATGGTTTTGTGAACTCCATTTTCGTAAAATCTTGGATTTTGTTGAAGGAACCCTAAAACCTCCAGAAACAGAAGCTACAGAGTACAAACTCAAATGCCAAAAAGAATCAAGCTTTTTGGTAGTTCTTGAAAAAGGTTGAAGATAGAGAAAAGAAAAGGGATTTTTGAAGTTGAAGCTTTTGGGTTTGGATTCACATGGCGAAAACCCAAATTGGAAAAATGTCTGTTTTGGGGAGGAACAGGAATCAATCAAAGAATAGAGAGGAGAGAACGAAATCAAAAAAAAAAAAAAAAGGAAAAGGTAGAGACTTTTAGAAGTGTTACTTTCTGCAAAAATGTCTTATTTCGAGAGCTCTTTACAGGCTGGTTGATTAGGCTGTCATAATACAGAGGATAAGCAACTCACAATGGAAGCCTTCACAAGGGCCTACACAAAGACAGAGGATTAAATTAAACAAGATTAGTTTTTACTTTTTTCTTAAGTTTTTTAATAATAATCAGTATTACTTTAAATAAATTTTTTGGTCTGTTGATAAAATTCGCGGCGGGTATTAGCTGTTAATTTTGATTATTTGTATTTTTAATTTTTTTTTTTTGGTTCAACTGTTCCAAAAGATATGAATAATAAGAAAAAAACGTATATGGCTATTGTTGTATTTGTGGGTCACTTATCTATCATCAACTTTTGTTTCGATCCTTATGTTTTTTTTTTTTTTTCTGTCGAACTCGTGTTGTTAATTGCATTTCTCTGCATACGTTATTGTAAAGATTTACAATTATTCAATATGGATATTCTTATTATTATATTCAATCCGAGTTAATGTTTGGTTTAGGTTGTTAAGGTTTTCGGTTTTTCTAGTGATTAAAATATATATGATTAGATCTAATATAGAATAGTTTAGTCGGTATGAATTATGATATATCGAATAGTTTTTTTTGAATTATAGTATAGTTTATTTTTGAATTGTTTTAGTAAGTTGGATTTCGTATACCAAAATATGATTTCAATTTTTTGTTGTCAATAAACGTAGTAGGCGCCAGAAACCTAACTATTGTATAGATTGTGATCGTGTTGCATTAATTGTGAAAAGAAGTTGTCTTAGATGGTTTTCAACTACTAAGTTAACTAGCATTTGTTAGCATATACTAAAATAATATACAGAGCTTTTGATAAATTGGTAGTAGAGGTAGAGTTCTAACTTATAGTTTATATTGAAATAGGTCAAACCAGCCAAGTTCCCAACAAATTTATTATGACTGAATGAATCACTTAATTCAAAATTCAGTATTTTTTTTACAGTTCTAAACTGTTGTTCTGAACTTTTAACTCTACACCAAACTATATTAGTCTTGGCCTAGAAAATTAAATGAGTTAACTGATACATACATACTTTAAAAGTAGTTCAATCACTACATGACTCGATAAAAAAAATACATAAGTATTAATTACATGTATTAATTGTTAGAAGTGATTTTCTCATTTTTCATATATCGACTAACTATGGGAGGACACGTGGAACTTGACTTACCAAATGCCCTCTTGAGCTACATTGCGGTCAAGTCTCACTTTTCTTGTTCCTCAGGAAGACAGCACATGATGGAGCCTCGTCCAGATCAGAGTCTCCCCAACGATTTCCAAGCATTCAAGTATCTTCGGGGTCACTGCTCACTAGCTGTACGAACCGGTATATTCCACCCTCCTAGAAACTCATGCTATCTCAAACATTTCCAAGGTAAAAAAAAATGTATATTGTATTTCGGCAAGCCAAATTCTATACAAGCTTGACCAACAGATGTTAGTATAGTGTGTTTATGTATCACTATAACACATTAACACTATGAGGAAATTAGGTAATTTGATAATTTTTAAGTTTTTGTTTGTGATATAGGTAGTTTTAAGTTTTTTTTTTTGGAAAATAGATAGTTTTCAATTTAATACCTTATATTTTTTTCTTCTTAAAACTATCCTAAAAAAATACCAATTTTCCAAATTAAAAGTTAACAACACCGTAATACTATTTTACCGCGTCATAAATGGGGAAACCAATCCCCTATATGCTATCCATAAAAAAATATGATAATTTTCAATAGTTTTGCCGATCCTGAATCATGTAACTTATGTTACATTGATGTAAATATTTACATACTGAAGATCAAATCTTGTTAAGCTTAGCATAATTTTACAAGACTGATGTAATTATACAAAACTGAGGTACAATGAACAAATTGATATATTTACATATATGATATTTTAGCATCTCCATTTCAAAACAGAAAATCCATTCAGGCTCGAGATCATTCGTAATTTCCCGTCTTAGACCGGTTCCTAAATTATGCTAAACTATAACACTTTAGACATGCAATTTATATGTTGACAATTCCGCAGGTGGTACGTAGATAATAAATTTGGATATGAAACCTTATATACATATTTATAAATAAAATACATTTGGATATTGCCCAAAACTCTAAGTAAATATAGCGGTGTCAGAATTTGAGTGGGAGTCAACAAACGCGGCTTTGTAACCCTTGGAACAATGAAATCATCTTGCGATTTTGCAATATTTATCAATAACACAATTTACAATATATATTAGACTGTTCCATCATGTAATTAATAGTCTGAATGCAAAAAAAAAGTAGTAATAGTTATTCTATAATTTTCCAGCTAATTATATCTCTATAATTATTATAGTTCCATCATATAAATCATGGGATTTTTTCCGATTATTCCAATTACTTAGATAATTAAAAAATGAACTGATATGTTGAATTTCGTGTATTTTATATTTAAATTATATATTAAATAGAAAATTTCTTAAGGTGTATATTTATGTTTTGACATTCAAAAACTCATGTTCATTTTCTTCACACACACGGTGAGGTAAAGCCTTATGTTTGGTTACGTACTTTATGCTAGACCTCATATATATTTCAAACATGCAAAAAACTTTGTTTAGTGTGTTACTTTTTCTTCTCGTTAATTATAAGTTGGAGTAAGGTCAACATATAAAATAGAGAAATATCCAAGACGATGTGTAAAAAATCGCTCATTTGAAAAAGCATAAATTTATAGCAGAATAAAATAAAAAGTAAACGCAATATTTAAATTAAAAAAAAAACAAAAAATTATAGTGGAGGATGAAGTCGTTAGGTCACCATGTGCTTGCACATGCTTTCCAATATCAGATCACATGATTCCTACAGCTGAATCTTTATTATCTACTCAAAAATATTTTAACTTCTTCTATTGTTCGAATTCTCGAATTAGAAGATGACTACGTACTAACTAACTTATAAGACTTTTTAGATTTGTTTATTAATAATTTAGGGGACCTTAAAGGCACAAAAAGTTCATATCATATTCAGATGAACGGGTTGAATTTTGTTAAAAATATATGATTACCTGTTGTAAGATTTATTAATTACGTGTAAACTCGATATCAGACATTAATGGTCCAAATTCTTCTAGCTAGTAGGATAAACAGATTGGAAATTTCCTATCGATATGACATAATTTTAAACTAAGTCGGTTGTTAAAGTGTTTAGATAATTAATTTGTATCCATCAACTACCATTTTTCAGTTTTCTATGATTTGTTCTCTATTTTTATATGTCTCATTTTCGGGTAAAAGGCATTACATAATATCTAATTTGTTTAGTTAACATGGTGGGCCTTAACCTCTTACCTATCTCTATAATCTTTGCTCTAATGTCAATATGATAATAAATCAGTTTGTCTAGTTTTCCGAAACAACTCGCCTTTGAAATAAAACTATTTACATAATAAAGTAACTTTTAAATTTCTTTTCTGACAAAATTCTTTTGGAAATTTTAACTAAAAGAAACAAATGTTAAAAATGAAATGTTCTTGCAATTACATGTATCAAATGTTGAATTTTAATAAGCGAAACTGGTAAAGGAAATAAATGTGCTTCTAATTTGATATATTCATTATATGACAAAAATACATGTAAAAGGAACAATAATAATGAGGTTTAAGGGAGTATAAATAAGAGACCGATTAATCCACTTATAAAAAAATGAAATATAATTGAATGTTAAGACGTCAAAAAAGAAATGAATGTTAAGAGAGAAACTGAAATGAAAACCGCTGGTCACGTCTACTCTAGACCGTCAATCACGTTGAGACCGTGAATCCAGTTGAGAGGCGCGTTTGGTTCTCTACCCTTTTATGTTTTCTTTTCTAAAATTTAAATACAAAAATAAAATAAACATGTATGGCCCATATTTTAAAAATTGCATTCGAGTGAACAGAACTTTAAACAATTAATTAGAAATTAAATTTAATTTATTTTAATATTTTAAAATTATATTGATTTATTATATTAAAAATTTTAAAACGTAATATTAAAAAAAAATTATAATTTTTATTTAAAATTTAACTATAATTTATTATAAAACGTTATAAATTCTTAATATAAATATATGAAAAAAAAATAGAATATTATGCTTACTATTTAAATATAGTTAGATTAGACAGAAAATAACCAGAAAATAACCAGAATAAAACCTCCGACCTCTTGTATATTATATATATTTAGAGGTTTATAAACACAACAACTTTTTGATTCATTTTTAAACAAACCAAAGTCGAGTCAAACTATTTAAACAAAAAGAAAATACATGTCATTGTATAACCTTTACTATTATCAACGAAATTTTAAATATGTCTATTAACATTCCGAATATACATAGTTTTTGGAAATATTATTCAATATATATCTCTCTATATACAAATCAACCAAGAAGAGAAAAAGTTCCTAAATTGATGAAATTAGCAAGAGCAGTTAGGTCTACATAAATTATGAAGCAACAGCCTCACATCCTTTGAATCAATATCTAAAAATTTCTCAACTCCGTTGCCGCTGAAGAATCCTTCATAAACTTCTTTGAGAACTTTCAAAACATTCGCCAACGATCCTTCCTTGTAGCTCTCGTCTCTCTTCTCCTCTGCATAAGATTTTGAATACTTCACATTGCCTTTTGTATTGTCTAAGAAATATTTGTATTTGGTGATCTCTATCAAGTTACTCTTGTCATCAGGCCAAACATGAGGAGAATCATCCACAATCACAATTCCACATTCATCAGCCAAAACAAGATCAAGGGTCTTTATACAGGGACTCTCGTTTCTGGTAATCACACGATCCCCAAAGTATACTTTCTCCGGATCAATCAGCTTCAACACGATATTTGCGTAACCACGATCACCCATCGTGTAAACATACATGGAGAACATCTTGTTGGCTTCTTTAAGAAACTCATGAACAAAAGATCTTAGCTTTATCAAGAAATCGGTTGAGTATCCTCCTTTAAACTTCCATAGGTCTTCCCTTGAGTCTACTTCTCCGATAAGATACTTTTCTTCATCAGAAAGTTTTGAAACTAAAACAGTGTGGAGAAGCGTGTGGTCCAAGTCAAGTACCAAGTGAAGCTTCTTGTCGTTGAAACAAGTGATTTGTGTAGTGACTTTCTTTGTAACCGCGACTGCTATGTCGCTTAACTGTAGTCCGTCAAATAGATAATTGAATGCTCGGCCTTCGTGTCTTGCCACCGTTGATCTACAGTTGTAACATATTCCGTAACGAACGAAGAAGTGACCACAATTAGTAGAAGAAGAAGATGAAGAATTGATCTTTCTCCGTTTGGATTCAAGTTCTAGTGAAGGATTTTGTATCACAGACATGTTTGTTTGTTTGTTTATTATCGGAACAGACATCTCGGAGAGAGTTTATCGTTGGAAACCCTAGAGAGAATTGTTGTATGTGTGATCTGATGAGTAATTGTTTTGAATATATAGAAGAGAGAGTTTCTTGATAGAGAGTATATTTCCTAAATTGAAAATATGGAAAACAAGTAGAAACACGTGGCCTCTTATGGGACTATAAACGTGTGTAGATTTTATTCTGTAATTTGTGTGATCTGGTTGTTATGGGCTTGGGCCGGAGCACTAATTATTATATCCATTTATAGTCTCTCTCTCTTTACGCTCATCCAACCAAAGACAAAGTGGAAAAGGAATTACATCTTTGCTGCATATTGACACGTGAGAGAGTTTTATTGAAATCCTATTTGTATAAAGTTTTGGGAATATCAAAATTCACTTCTATTCTCTAACAAAAAATAGTTTAATTTGATTCTTGACACTATTTGTAAAATTGTTTAATTTGATTCTTGACACTGAACATATGGAGAGTTTATCCTCATCTTTTTCATCATCGTTGAGATATATGTACTTTTTTATATATAAATAGTATCACATTAAACTATTTATCTTAGACAAGAGAAGTGAATTTTGAAGATAATTTTACATCAAAGTAAATCATATTGGGCTCACTTAGAAAAGAAAATTGTATTTTGGGCTCACGCATCCTGCATTATCATTTCGTTGCCACAACTCAACACCGTCTCTACCACTTCTTCGTTTTACATGGCTCCACATCGCCATCATGCTTTTGTCGTCATTGCCCCTTATTCACCGCCTTATTTTTACTCACAATCTTAATCCGCTAATTTCACATATTTCTACCACCGTTTTTAATGGTTCTTATTTTCTAAAGCCATTAGGTGGTAGTTTTCACAGTAGAAAAACCCTAATTAAAAATATAGAATTCAATGGAAAAATCCATAGAATTAAAGAAATCAAAGACGACTATCAAATATGTAAGGATGAAAGACAATCAGAAAGGATATGATTTTATTGTTTCTTCTGCCCTTTTGCATTTTTGACATGCATTATCACAATTTAGTCTCTTTAGTTTAAACATGAAGTTACCACAGAAAAATGTTGTGATTGTAAAGGAGTTCGAACCTTCACGTACACTTGAGATTTTAGAGCACGATTACTCTTTTTTAAATTTACCATACGAATACTTGACATGGTCGACAAGCTTTTAACAATACTAGGAGGCTCGCAGCTTGATTAGTTTAATACTAACATAATTTAATCCTAGACTGATTAGATTTTTTTATTCGTTACATAACACAATACAAGAGCTTCTTGTCCACATGCATGGTCATGCACAATCCCATCTTTACGGTGATATACATTTGACCTCTTCATCAATAATTTTATTACTATTATTAAGCAAAATGAAGGGCAGAAAAGAAATCGTCGATGCATTTATTAACATGAAAATATGAGAATTCATTCCCCAACCCCCAACCCACATGTTTCCCTAAGAACATGTCCACCCCGAAGAACCCCTAATGGAGTTTTAAAATTAATTTTATCATAAATTTTGAAAAGATTAAAGTTAAAAATCTCTTAATTTTTTCCAAAGAAGTTAAGAACCTCTTAGAACAACTTCATCCGTGTTGGTCAATAAAGGGTTTTTTAAAATTTTAAAAATATGTTTTTAATTTTATCAAAAATGGTGGCCAATCAAAAAGAAGCAAATGGCATAAGAGTTCTTAATATGGTGAGAATTGGTTCTAAAGTTTCTCTCAAGAGAACCCATTAAAAGTCTCTCTCCTGTTTTTGATTTTATTTATTAATTTTATTTTTGAAGAACTCTTGTTAAAAACTTCCGATGAAGGTGGTCTTAATTTATCATATGGTCTATTGCCACTTCAACCTTAGACAAAGATGATATTATCATCATTTTTATTGCATCAAAGTTGTTAGAAACTTTGACGGCTAGCTTTGATAGCATTTTTCTAACATGCTTAAGTCCAGCAAAAGCACCCGCTTGCTCATCATAGACCTTGCAAGTTTTTTCAAGAATTGATTGTAGGTAATTCTACACCAATGATATTCTCAAACTGAAAATCACAAGTAAATATTACAAGAATCAAAAGACAACAAAATACTAAATAGAACAAAACAGTATGAGACTTTTGGTCCGATAAAATCAAAACTAAATAGATAATTTCACCAATTCAGTTATAAGAACTTTGAACAATGAAGCTTAAAAACCCAATAAACTGAGACACCAACGATCCAAAACTAAACAGAAAACAAACGAGATAATTCTCCTCCAGCAGCTCATCAATTTCAGAATCATCCACTTTATAATTATTATATAAATCTGCAGCTAACATCGAAATACTTAAACAGAACCTATGCAATTAGCTGAATTCTCTTATTCATCTAACTACAAGTCTTTAAAGTACAAACCTTACAAATAGTTTGGCATCAAAATATCTTTATTTTATTTTTAATTTTTTTGACAAAGATAAACCTGAAAATATATCATAAACCATATTGTTTATTTATTTATTATTGTATTAAAAAGAAGTACATAGTTTTTGATTTTTGGATGCTATAAGAAAATGTTCACTAAGATGCCAAAAAGATACTCACCAAGATTCTTTTCCGATTTCGTTTTCTTTTAAAAAACGTCGTAATATATACCCTAATTTTGGTATGATTTGAAATGTATCATATTTTATTAAACTAGAACACTTAAAACAAAACTTAGCATAGCGTTGCAATAAAATAGTAAGAGAAATTGAAAAGAATATTAGAAGAACTTTATAGTAATAATATTACAACAAACAAAATAAATATTTTGAAATTTAGGATACATTGTAAACATCAACTTTTGTTATATTAAGGAGAAAATGCTGTTATATTTTAATCTGGGAAAAATAAAGTTTTTATTATTACTCTAATAAAACGCGGCAAAGCCACACAAATAAAAGTTAAAATAAAATAATAATTATCATGTTGTTAAAAAAATAAAAAATAAAAGTTGAAACAAAGGAAAGGAGAAGAGAGCACGTGAAAATAAAAAGTGAAGCTTTTTAGTTTTGATATCTCTTCCTCCTCTGTCCATTAGATTCTTCCGACAGATTTCGCCGGAGATGGTGGTGGAATCATTAGGTACGGAGATGGACACGGCGGTGCGTGTGGTTCACCTCGCTTCTTCTCTCTGTGTTAAAGTTCAGGAGAAGCTTCGTCTTCCTTCTTCCACCAACGGTGCTCATGTTAAGTCCAAAGACGATGATTCCCCTGTCACCGTCGCAGGTGTTTTTTCCGTTTCTTATTTTTATTGTTTTATGAAAGATTTTGTGATTTCCTTTTTATGATATTTTAAGTTTTGTTCTGTTTAGTGATTGAATTTTATTGCAATTTTTGAGATCTGTTTAGGTTTTTTTGTTAGTTAATTAGGATGATTTTTTTTTTTGGGTATTGAATTGTATCAATGTTACGAATTGAGCTAAAATGGAATAATCATGGTAAAAGATGAAACAGAATGTTTATAAACTTGAACTTAATGTTGTTTAATGCATTTTTTAATGTTTATGAAATCCACATTTTAGATCAACTTGTATTACTAGTTTATTAGTATACCAAATTGTACATTTTAACTAAGTAAGCTCTGTTACAAGCTGGTTGGAGTTTGCATTAAAGATTACTACTTTGGTTGTTTCACTTAAACAGATTTTGGTGTTCAAGCAATTGTGAGTTGGGTTTTAGCTGAAGTTTTTGGTGCTCAAAACCTTTCAATTGTTGCTGAAGAAGACACTGATGCTCTCTCAAAGGCTGATTCTTTGGGACTTTTGGGAGCTGTTTCCAACGCGGTTAATGAAGCCTTATCTGAAGCTTCCAAGTATGGGCTTCCGAAGCCAAATATGCCCTTGGGATCAAATGAAATTCTTAAGGCTATTAGTCGATGCAACTCTGTTGGAGGTCCTAAAGGAAGGCATTGGGTTCTTGATCCTGTTGATGGAACTTTAGGATTTGTTCGTGGCGATCAGTATGCTGTTGCTTTAGCTTTGATAGAGAATGGTAAAGTTCTATTAGGGGTACTAGGATGTCCTAATTATCCGGTTAAGAAAGAATGCTTAAGTAATGGTTGCAACCAAGCTATGATGACAAAATCTGTAGCTGGATCGGTATCAAAAGGATGTGTTATGTATGCAAAGAGAGGAAGTGGTCAAGCGTGGATGCAACCGTTAATCGTTGGAGGATTCCCAGAATCTGCAACACCACTCAAGGTTTCCTCAGTTGATGATCCGGTTCTAGCTACTGTTTGTGAACCAGTAGAGAGAGCAAACTCAAATCACTTGTTCACCGCAGGGCTTGCCAATAACATGGGAGTTAGGTAACCAATGTCTTTGTTCATTCACTTCTTTTATAATTTCAAAACTTTTTTCTAGTTTCAACAATTCGAACCATTCTTTTGTCCAGAAAACAACCCTTGCGAGTGTATAGCATGGTGAAATATGCAGCGATTGCGCGTGGAGACGCTGAAGTGTTTATGAAGTTTGCACAGTCGAGTTACAAAGAGAAGATATGGGATCATGCAGCTGGAGTTGTGATCGTGGAAGAAGCTGGTGGTGTGGTAACTGATGCGGGCGGGAGAAGCTTAGACTTCTCGAAAGGAGTTTACTTGGAAGGTCTTGACCGAGGAATCATTGTGTGTTCTGGCCAAGTTTTACATGAGAAGATTATAGGTGCAGTTTATGCTAGTTGGGAATCATCTAGTCTCTGAATAGCTTAATCCATTATCCTCAGTTTGGTGCAGCCAAAGCAAAGGTAAAGTAGAAAACAAATTGTCATCTTCAAAATTCTAACCATAGGCTACATAATTTTTGGTTGCATCTATATAGATTAGACAAATCCGGTTCCCGGTTTACGGTTTGATTTTAGTTTTCGGTTTATGAAATGTAGTAACCAAAATGATGGTAGGGGAATATTTGGTTTGAAAGTTTTTAAAAGAATTTTTCGGGTTTTAATCGGTTTATTTTTTCCCGGTTTAGGGAGGGTAAGCTACGATTTACTGTGAGGATGAATGTGAATCGTGGAGAAGTAAATATCTAGTCAAGGAAGCGCAGCGGTTAAACTGTAAAAGTAAGAATCTATTTATATTATATTAATAAAGCTGTGCATTTAACGTACCTTGCTCTGAACGTATGATATAAAATTTTATTCGTCTTCGTCCTGTCCCCTTCAACAAAACGCGGAATAAGCATGTCGTTTTGATGACAAAAAAAACCAAAGTTAAATGGAGATAATACGATCCACACGTGTCTCAAGCTTAAAGATTCATCTAGAATTATGGGTGTTAATTACGTTTAGGTCCAATCAGTAAAATCCACAAATATTATTAGTATGGTATATTGGTTAATGAGCCGTTTTTGGGCTAAGAAAATGTGTTTATTGGGCCGATCCAGATCGATCTATACAGATTGTCTTCAACTCAATTTTTTCTTTCGTTCGGTGTCAATTTTGTTCTTTGGGCGACCTTTACGTCTCTTTTATTCGTTTTAATTAGCATGAAAATTATTAAATCAGACCCAACTAAAATGCTTTGAACTCGATTTAGCCGACATGTTGGGCACCCTAATGAGAAAAGCTTAGTAAGTTAGTTTTATGTATTAGTCTAAAGATTAATAGTAAAAAGTTGGATTCTGCCGACAATTGCTTGGATTTGGTGCTATTTAAAAGATTTTTTTTTCTCTTTAAATCTATCATATTCCAACCTTCAAATAGGCTTTTCTCATACACGACTTATTGAAGAATTTGTCATTACCATTCACATTTGTGTCTTCATTTTTGGAAGTACACATAATTACTAATTATTCAATTCTACTATTACTAGAGGAGGGTCAAAATGTCAGTAATGATGCATGAATAGTTAGTTGATAAACATCTCTTTCTTGTGAATTCAATTTTTCCTTACTTTTTTTTTGTAAATCTAAACTTTTAATTTGTTGAACAATAATAAATAAAAATACATAGCTACAACTATAAAATATAATAAAAGTCGATAAGCTAAAGTAGCAATAGGTGAGAAAAATACACAAAGAAATACATGCATACAACTACCTATATTATGTTTATTTTATAATAGTAATATTTTCATATGAACAGTTGTCTGCTAATTTTTTTTTTCTCTCTCTCTGTTGCTGTAACGTTTTCAAAATATCAACATCCAAAGTTACAGACAAAACGTCTGTAAAAAAATGTAGAGCAGATTGGTTACCATCTTTTTTTTTTTGTTACGTTCACCATCTTAAATTATTTAAAAGATTTTGGAAATTTGTTGACAATAAACGTGTAGTTTGCTAGCTTGCAGACAAAATCATGATTAATATTTAATACATATATCTATATATATATTTAATTATTTAAAAAAGTTGGACGTACCCAAGGAGATACATGTTCAATTGATAATGTATAAAATTATGAGAGATGTCTTCGAACATCCAACTAATAACACATGTATATCCTTCATTTCAAATAAAAGGCGTCATAATGTTATATTTAAATTCAAAATTTGAATCAGTCTAAACATACTTAAAAGTTAAAATTTTACATGATTTTGTTCAAATACAACTTCATATTTCTCCCATTTATTTATTACCGAACATTACTACCATTTGAATACTAAAATAAAAGATAGATTGACAAAACGGATTTCACACATCTATTTTACATAGATACAAATATAGAAGAATGGAGAAATCTCATTATAAATACTTTAAGTTAGTTTCTTAAGAAAGCAAAAAAATGATAATAAATTCCATGTGCCTAAGCAAGGGTCGGAGTCAGATTCCGAGATATTTGAAAGACCTTAGCATGTGCCTACTTCATTCACTAGCACCACGAATTCAACTCTATTATTATTTTTTTCCTTTCTAATAAAGGATAATGGTTTATAATATTATGGACATGAAAGTTCATACAAATTATATCACATAGATGAACATGTGTGACATTTCAAGGTTTGATAGTGATGTTTAGGTGAAAACTCACTATTCATATAAACTTATATATGTATTGCACCTAGATAGCTTCATGTAATACTTTCCCTTATAGGAGAAAACGGTGAGATAAAAATATCCAAATAAAAATATTACTTGTAAACTGGAATAAAAGACTTCAAATCCATCAACTTTTAAACCAAATTTTAGTAAGAGTCATTAGTTATATATATATATATAACTAATCCATACTTTAAGATTCATGATATCTTTTTTTGTAAACATTGTTTAGATTCATTAGATGTTTTATTAAAAAGTGAAATTTAATCTGCTGTACACTAAAATGTGATAAAAGTAGGTATATATTTTACCAAAAAAAATAAAGTAGGTATATTTTAATGTTTAAACGAGTATTGTCAGAATTATGAATCCTATAATTTGTTTCTAATCTATATTAACAATATATATATATATAATCATCATGAATCATGATTAAAGGAAACAAAGCAAGGTTGATTTTTTATAAACGACAAAACAACAAGAAGAAAACAAACGCTTAAAATTTCAAAATCGAAGGAAAAACCATGATAGAGTGATAACTCACCAAACAAACAACTATCAGTTTTTTTTTTCTTTTTTAGGAAAAATAAAGAAAAGAAAAGAAAATACATGAAAGAGTGGTTACTCACCAAACAAATAACCTAAATTTAGATAAATTACCATTAACGATAATAAAAAAATTTATAAAGAAAAAAAAAGAATGGTAACACATTAAAAATACTAAAAAAGTCATCATCCGATTCATCCCTTGTGTTTGACTAGTAAATGGAAAAACAAAAACATACATATAAAATGTTATGCATGACACTATGACAGTTATAAATAATAATAATAGCTCCCACATGAAAACACTATTAATCATTATATATATATATATTATAAGCTTACAAAGCTTCTCCACTCTGATTGGTCTATGGAAAAAAAAACTGACGGTTTAGATTCTGTCAGAGAACGATTTATATATTTTTGTAACCGTCTCTGTTTCTTCCATAGATCGTTGCTCTGATCGGAGAAATTTAATATTCGAAATTTAATATCTTAGAGAAGAAGAATAAGCTTTTGATAATGGTGAAGACGAGTGGGACGAGAGATTGGGCTCAGATCTATGCGATTTACGGTATCGAGCAAAAACACACTCTCTTCTTCCTTCTTCTCCACTCCATTGCTTTCTCTGCACTCTCCACCGTTTTTTTCATCTTCTTCAATCCCATCTGCGTCTTCCTTGAGTTGTTTCTCTTCTCCAACGCCGCCGCGGCTAGATTCTCTGCCGGATTTTTCGGAGCTGTAACGGCACTCTCCGCCGTGTGTTTGTTTTTCGCGGCGGTGAATTTTTTCTACTCTGCTGTGCCGCTGAGATATGAGATGGCGCAGAGGATGGTTGGATCTGTTGAAGATTGGTCGAGTGTGAAGACGGCGCTTGATTTAGGATGTGGCCGTGGGATTTTGCTTAATGCGGTGGCGACGCAGCTGAAGAAAACTGGTAGTTCGGGTCGGGTCGTTGGGTTGGATCGATCCATGAGTACTACTCTTTCCACTCTTCGTACGGCTCACATCGAAGGTGCGTTAGTTTTACTTTGTTGACTTTTTTACTTGTCTTCTACGTTTTTCGTTGACCAAATTTTAAGACTTAATCTTGCGTGATTAACGATTTTTATGTAATTTCAGATTTATTGTCTACTGAATTTTGATTACAGGCGATGGTAATTTTATTAGAGCTGAGCATTTTTTTTTAAGAAAACACAAGAATTATTATAGTCTAATTGGTTTCAATAAATATTATTTATTCGTGTCGTTGTTGTTATTTTCATACAAATTTTGATGTTATTATTAATTTAATTATTTTAAAACTATATAGTTAAATCTAATTAAATATGTATAGGAGTGCAAGAGTACGTGACTTGTCGTGAAGGCGATGTGAGACGTCTTCCGTTCGGTGATAACTACTTCGACGTGGTGGTTTCCGCCGTGTTCCTCCACACCGTCGGGAAAGAATACGGTCAGAAGACGGTGGAGGCAGCAGCGGAGCGGAGTAGAGTGCTCGGAGAAGCGGTGAGAGTGCTGAAACCAGGAGGAGTTGGAGTGGTGTGGGACCTAGTGCACGTGCCGGACTACGTGCGGCGGTTACAAGAGCTGAGGATGGAGGAGATTAGGGTTTCGAAGCGAGTCACTGCTTTTATGGTCAAGAGCCATATGGTCTCGTTTAAGAAGCCTAGTCACCATTTTGTGGGTTCTGGTGAAGTGCGTTTAGATTGGAGATTTTGAATCACATGTAATTAAATACAATTCTTATTTCATACTACCATTTTACTGGCATCAAAACATAACGAGTAAAAATATCAAATATAACCTTTTTTTTTTAACTTTCAGTGTGTTGTTTTCAACTAAATGATTAAAGTCTAGGTTTGCAAGATCCATACCGAAGTAAAATCGTAGCAAAAGTTGGTTCAATCGATTTGGGTTATAAGTAAACCAAACTTGGATATTAAAAACCACAGACAATAAACGCCTTTTTGATCCAAAAAAATAAGGAAAAAAAACTCGGTAATCCGCATATACACGGTTCAAATATAAGAAAAATCAACTCATAGCAATCCCATGACTTCATTTCTCTGATGTTTCGATGATCGCAAACCAAAAAAACATTACATAGAAACAACGATTTCTTGATAAGAAAAGAGTGAGGTTCTATTACTTAACAGGGACGCAGTAGGAAGAACTGAGAAGTGGAGGCAAGACGCATACCAAGTGAGGATCCGGTGGATTGCTGCTTACATTTGATTCTTCTACATTTGGCAAACCTAGTTGAGGAGGACGAACATAACCCGCAACTAATGGGACACATAGTATCGAGATTACTACTATTGAACCTGTTATATTTTAACCAGCCAACAAAAGAGAGACCATGTCATCACTTGTATCAAAAGTGTTTTTTTTTTTTGTTTCTGCAACAAAACAAGTGAAGAAGAAAATATCACTGACCTTGCTTCTCTGAGAGAGAGACATGGCCCCTCTTCCTTCCCGCAATCATCCAAATCTCCGTGTTTGCATTGACTTCATACAACACCTCATCCTTGTGTAAATAAAACAACAACAGTTGATGAACATGCCAATATTTTAAACCGCTAACTATCCAAAGGGAATCTCTGGTAAATTAGGAACTGATTGTGATTTGATGAAGACAGCCATCAAAAATCATATAAAAATTTAATATATATATATAGTTTAAATAGCAAGAAGCTACATCAAGTAGCTCGATATGGACACTGACTTACATGTTGTTGTTCTACGGCTTCACTTTCTTTGAGATCTTTAAGCCTTTCGACTCTCCACTGCATGGTAATAAGTTTCCCGACCCTAAGACCATCAGAAGGAAGTGGGAGGAAGCCAACTGTGAGGCAAGGATCAAGCACTGGACGCTGCAAAACAATAGCACTCTTGAACACCAAATCTCTCCCTTCTGGTTCAATTCCAGAGTAATCTGCAACTACAGGCTTATGTGCTCCAGCGGCTCTATCCCCATGGATTCCATATTTGATATTCAGAATGCTCTCTGATAGCTGCAGATCTTTCTCTTCTGTCATATAAGAAATTAGTTACTTTGCAGTTAATACAACTATTAAATTTCTCTGTTTTTTCGTATGTAAATGCTATTATATGCTTATAGCCACAACATAAAGGCAATCACCCAAATAATTGCATAATTCGATATAAAGCTTCTTGATTGAAGGTTTACAGAAACTAAGATCTGTACAAACTAGATAAGCTTACAGAAACGAGATATGGAAAAAAAGAACAAGACAGAGTTCAGATGTTTGATACGTTCTATCAAATGGATCTTCCTAATTTCCTATTCTATGTGACATTAGCCTTATCGCACTTTCTTGCCAAACCTATATTATAATACTCACTCTTCTGAAATCAGAAATAGCTTGAAGTAGTGTGTTTAACCAAAAGTAAGATGTAAATTAAAAAACAGTCATTAACCAGTCTTCAGAAGGATAGAAATACCTGATGATATAGTCTTGTCTAGGCATATACTGAACACGACTGCTGCTCTTGATCCTGGAGACACAACAAGCGGAAAGAACGTTGAAGTCGGTCTTCCATCATTTTTTCCATGAACAAATCCATCTTGAAGATCAAGCCAAGCATCAAGTACTATCAATTTCGCCTTGACTAAAGAGTGCAGCATGACCTGTAGATAGAAATTACTTGATTGATTACCTTGGGAAGACTAGAATAAAAAAATGATGAAACTGAGTGATAAGATTTTTCAATTATAAAAGAGCTAAAGGCGGCTACCTGCAACACCAAAGTGCCATCATTGCACTTGTTTGCCACCCTTGTGGTCACGTCAAAAGGGTCGGTAAAATGTGCAGCTATGGTTCTGCTCACACAAAAAACCAGAGGGAAATCTGATGAGGATAACTGTTTGTGTCGGGTCAAACCTCTGATGTGGAAAAAGATGATCAAGCTTTGCCATAACAAGAAATACCTCTCAAATATCTGGTTATGATGAACCCCAAATTCAAGTTTCAAAGCTACAGTTCTCATTCCCTCTAAAATATCTTGTTTCAGAGGATTGACTGTTAACACAAAAGAAATATGATCATTAGCCAGTGGTTGTGACAAGAGACATGTAAAATTAAAGGAATAATTTTTTGCTGCAAACCTGAAGATGACCCTCTAGCAAGCTTCTCACTCAGTGCACGAACAGGGACCCACAGAATAGAACTCACATTGCTTGCCCACTCTGAGAACTCAATTTTACCATCACAGAGATTAATCACCTCCGAGTCCCGTTTTGGAGAGAGAGGGCTATCCTCTACAGAAACTTCAGCTTTTGGTGCATCCGCATCATTATCTATGTCCATGTATCTCTCCATCTCAATGCCATATGAGTCTTCAATCTTTAGCCCTGGACCAGTATCAATGTGCAACACGGCCCCTTTCAGCGAGTAAGCAATAGGACGGACTATGATACCAATCCACTGGGCTTCATTTATTAGCAGCGCCGAAGACACAGCTGCAGCAAGATCAACCAGGGCTCTTGGTTTGGAAACCTAGAGAATAAGATCGTATCAACAAAGGAAACAAATGTCCGTAAGAATATCACTACCCATGCATGTAATCAATAATTTTCTACCATTCCACAAGCTGTTATTAATATCCTAAAGTTGAGAGATCGTGCACCTTCAGGATAGGTCTGGTTGGCTTTTCATAACTCATGAAGTCATCACTATCTGCAGGACCACCCTTTGAAAAGCTGTGAGACCTGAATCTCAAGCGCCCAATCTGGCCAGTAACGACTCCCAAGACATAGGAACCGGGTTTTTGTGGCGGCAAAGCAAAAGTGATAGTATTCCTTCCAGGCTTTAGCACAGTTGCCGCTGAACTCTTTAAAGCCTGAAACCCAATTTATATACAAAGTTCTTAAGAACGTTAAAAATTTGATAAAAGAAAAGAACGATAATATTCATGTCCAATGGAGGCAAACCTGACCGCCTTCGTCAGTGTTGTTGGTGGCTACCAAGGTAAGACTAAGCGAATCAAGGGTGATATCATCAGGAAAGCCACTCCACACAGTAACAGATAGATTCCCTGGGTCTCCATCACACAACTGAAGTGGAGGGCCAGTATTTCCAGAAAATGTGATCAATGATGAAACATCTAAGGGAACTGGGTTCTCCATTTCACTGTGTGCCAGATTAACAACCTCGGACTGAAAAGCTTGCCGCTCCTTGGACGAGAATAAACCCTGATCCAGCGAAAGTAGTCTAACACAAGATGACATGTACCCAGCTTGATCATTAAGAATCTTTTGACATTCAGCTAAATTGGGCAAGACGTCTGCCAGTAAATCTTGCCATCCTTCACCCGCATAAAGGGCACAAACTTTTTCATAAGATTTTGCAGCCAAATCATAATTCCCGTGCTTGAAGCAGACAGCTGCAATTTCACCATCAAGAACGACTCCATGTCTTTTCCACCAGGAACGGTGATAGTTTTCGGCAGCACCTTTGGTTAAGTTAAGATATTTATCCTGCCACAACAAAATTTATACATGAGAAGCAAGAAGAAAGAGAAGGATGAAAATCAGAAGTTACACAGTCCTTGTGTAAATGGTATGCACGTTTGAATTTCCCAGTTATGCTACCTCGAAATCCTGAATAGATGATAATGTCTTCAACAAATCATGATCTGAAATAGTAAGTCGCAGAGCGTGCTCAGCTGCAACAAAAATTTCCGCAAGCCTCATTGGCCTGTCTAGCGGACTCTCAAAATTTCCAGGTGAAGAATTTGTTCTCGACATGGGAGCTGCTTGTACTTTAAGTGCTGAAGGTGTTCTCGGAGATGCTTCTAAACCTAATCTGTCGAAATATATAAACATATCAATTTAGTTCCTCAAAGAATAACAAAAGGTGATGATTTGCAATATTCCTGGAAACTTCAAAAAGATTTGAGATTAAGTGCTAATACATTTAAAAACAAGAACTAAAGGACATGATTTTATAAATTTCATTACCTTTCATTAAAACTTGGGCGGCCATCAAATATTTCAGGAATATTTCCAGAAGAAAGAGAAGCCCTTCTTCTGTTAGCCACACGTAGAAGGACAGATGGTTCAAGAGGTAAAGGTTTCCGTTGAATACCAAAGTGCTTCGTCCTTGAAGTTGCTTGAAGGATTGTCTGTACCAAAACATGGAGATAAGTATTCTTAAATAAAAAACAGATGGTAAATATAGTTACATAGACCTAGATCTTGCATACACTACATTCACAAGCAAATACCCTGGTAAACAAAATTATGTCAGTGTCCACAAGAGGTCATGCAAGTACAGTTAACTATGGACCGAATCTAACACATGATTGGCTTCATTAAGAAGGCTATCAGACAACACATTCACGCAGCATATGTAGATTATACCTTTTCCTTTTCAAGCACCTCAGAGGAAGTATCTAGCGGAAGAGATGGCCAGATGGCTGGTTTCGGCCAAGGCAGCATACTGAGACAAGCACTGCACAAAAATATGTGTTGAAGTTAACTACAAAACAGTATCAGCGTCGCCTTATTCCAAAGAGTACATAAATATTGACACGTTTTTTTGAGCCAACAAAGACTTGCTTTGTTTTTCTAAAGTGAGATATATACTTTCTCACCAATTGGGTAAGCCTTTCTCTATGGTAAATCATTGGAGAATTAATACTTTTATTTAACAAGAAATTGCACATGCTGTAACAGAAATAGACCCGTACCTGTTCAGTGGACTTCTTTCTATGTCCGTCCCATATCCTATCAGATATCCAAGTCTCATGAACTGCCATGATCAGTAAGGCATTTCAACGGGTATAAGCACTTGAAAATGATTGTCTTATTAAGTTCAAATTCAACAAAAAAGCTACATTTAAAGTGCTTGGAGACACCACATAAAAATTAGTGAACTATGATATAGACAAATGCAATATCACCTCAAAAGAAAATATTCAACGGAAAACTACATCCAAATTGCAGTCAGAAATTGAAAGAGGATAAAAGTGAATGGGAAGAGTACAGGGGTTTTAATCATTTACCAAATCTTTAAAGCAAGCAGAATTCTACCTTAACCCGTGAAAGTGAATAGAGATCACCCTGAAGACTGTAGAATTCCTTCTCAATATCAAGTGCAACAACTCCATCATGGTGATGAGACGCAGTTGCATCGATAAGCGCTAAACATGCAGTGATTACCCAAACTTCCCGCATACAGAAGGGCAGTACACTCTACAAAATATCGAAAGGAGAGGGAAATAAGGTTTGTCATATCAACAAGTCAGAAGTTTGATATTAAGCGTTTCTTTAGTAACAGTATAGGGTACCTCATGGAGGGTCAAGGCCTTGGCAAAACTAATAACAAAAGAAAAGCCCCTGGATGCAACCTCAAAAGGACGATTCAACTTGAACAACAGCTGCAAAAAACCACATAGAAGTATGCTAATGAAAAAGTTGTTAAAGTAAAGCAACAATTGTGAAAGCAGAAAAGTATCAATATGATGGCTCTTGTGTACACCAACCCTAGATTGACAGGCAAAGAGATACTGTCTAAACTCAAATTCTCTAAAAGAACCATCTTGCACAATCTGTGTCAATGGTTTGCTTCCTGATTTCAGCAGCACAGCCTGGTCATCTTCACTGTCGAACCCTCCAAAATCCCTCTGTTTCCCAGGCATATTAACTGCACCATAGTTAACGAATGATCGATTATTTTTCAGGAAAAAAACTCAGAAAAATAATTCAATTTATTAGACGACTATTGATCCCAAATGCTTTAAAGATAAAGATAGTCAGATAAATGTCAAAACATAAGAATATAAAAATTACTTACAGTCTTTCTTTCTGCTACTAAATTTACAAATGCAGAATAATAGTAAATATACTAAACAGATAAAAGGTGGATTTTTTTGTGATGGATCTGCAAGTGAGAGAAACAGAGGTAGGAAAATAACCTGTTTCCAAATAGCAGAGCTCTAGTTCATCATATTCACGTAGTGCATCTTCATGAAGATGAGCCATCTCAAATATGAAAGCCAAACTTTCCTGAGATAGCATAGAACATTATGACCTTTAAGAAAATGAGAAGACTTTCATCAAACGTAGCTGATGGACCAAAGCTAATATTTCTAAGATTAACAGCTGTGGATTCTTTTCATAGTTCTATGTAATATATAAAAGGGGCATATAAATCTCCATCAGAGACTTTATTAAAACAGTATAAAATCAAATTACAGAAATGAGAGACAGTATTTTAGTTCATTTTATTCATCTGCATAGAAGCCACATTTCACTTTCCTTTCAGAAATTGAGAAGAGCTAACCTTCAGGATGAAAAAGTTACAAAAATTCCATATTGGCATAAACCGCTGCTCGCTGAGCTTGCGTATCTCATCCTCGTAGAATTGTGTGCGCCTATCCAAGGTATTCCTGATGCACTCGGTAATCTTTAATTCCAGATCCTCCCAAAAGTTTCCGTCAGGGCCATTGACATCCAGCTTACAGCACCTTTAAAGCATTGCAAAAAGTTATCATATGAAGACTATATATGGCATGCATAAATTAAGTAAAACCAATCAAGTAATGAAAAGGTCTTGCAGCATCTATCCCTTCTTCGTTTTCGTAAGTAATTGATCTATAGATAACTGACTGATAACTACTAAATGGATTTCGTTTATGCATCTAGCAAAAATATGAGTAATTGCAATTGTGAAGCTATAAACCCAAACTATTTTTGTTAAAACTATGTTTTAGTGGGAACAATCAAGTCTCATTGAGAATCTGGCATGGTGTTTGTTGTTTTTTGCCTACCTGTATTGAAGCAAAATATATTTAAAAAATGGCCAATCTGAATTGCTTACCTTTCTCTCTTTTTTGAACTGAACTCAACTTCTAGCTTCGCATATACTTTCTTGACAGATTTAGTTGTTTGATCATTGCTTGGGTGAGCTTTAGATACAAATACAATAAACCATTCCCTCTCATCGTTCTGAACAATTAATTTTAGACGTGGTTTGAGAATGTTTTTAAACTCATCAAGATCCTACAAGGCAAAAAGTATACTCAGAAAAGCTAGAAGAAAAATAACGTCAAACTGAATAAGTGATATATTGGAGAAACAAGCTAGTACTGAAACCATAAAAAATACAAAGGGTACCTATCATCTACGACCTAGGTTCTTATCTTTTATAGCATAGGAAGATGTAAAAGAAGTATCATCATGCACATCATCGTTGTTACACTTTTTTTAACAAATTACTACTCTCCACTGCCAAGAACAACAAAGAAAACCACCAAAAAAAAGATTCAACAAGGCAAGTACCTCACACGTCACGAGAACTATAGTTGCATATGGTTCTCGAAACCAGCACAAATATTGCTCCTGCGGGAATCGACTACGAAGTCTAGCGTCTGTAGTTAATATAAATTCAACCGGCAAGTTCTCAATAAACACCGGATTTCGAGTCTTATTTGTCAGGAGTGCTCTTTTTAATGGCTGATGCTCTTCAAATAAACCTTTCACTGTAGGCCACAGATCACACACATCTTCCACTGTAAGAAGAAATGCAAGCAAACATTATTACAACTAGTAAGTTCAGAAGAACAAAAAGAAAAGAAGACATGTTAATATTAACGAACAAATAGTCTTAAGGGTCAGAAAACAAAAGCAATCATCATGATCTTTCCCATTTCAGCTAGAGAAACGCACTTTTCTAAGCACATTTAGATACATTTGATGAGAATACTCTGACAAACCATTTACAAGATATTGAATACATGGGATCACATGTCTTAGCATCACATAAAAACCAAAAAACAATCAATTACTATGAAGATTTAGTACATTCGAAATTTCATATATTCAATCAAATGAGAGTAAATCTTCACAACAGTAATACAAACTTAACTTCAATAGAATACTGAAGCTCCAAAGACTTCAAAAATGAAGCATTTAACAACCAATAATATCAAATTCTGAATTCAGTACTTTCTTGATTCAGATTCATATCATCTGATCTGAAAAATTCACTTAAAGACTTCAACTACACTGGGAAACTTCACCTAATATCAAACTATGACATCGCAAAATGTGGTAAAAAAGGAAAGAAAGAGGGGAGACCTGAGATCCTAATCGAATGCAGCAAACGTAGAGGAAAAAAAACTCTAGAAAGTAGAGAAGATTAGGAAAATTAGGGGAATCATACCGGCGGCGACGAGACGATCGCAGGAATTCTTAATCGTCTGGAACTGAGCCAAGTAGTTTGCCATCTGAATCACCGATCTAGACGGAACATAGGCTAAACCTCGATAGGTAGATTCAGAGATCACAATTTCGAGTGAGGTTTCGTCTTCAAGCTGCTGAAAGAAGAAATTACCGACGCCGGAGATCTAGTGCATCGTTATCGTTGGTTTGGTTCTACTATGGCTCTCAGATTTAATCCTGACCGTTGGATCACTCCGATTATTAGTTTCATTTGTGTTGGGCTGGTTGTAGTTTTTGTGTACAAATAACGGCGTGCAGTCTAATGATTTAGAAGTTCAATTTGTGTAGTTTTGGTTGAAGATGATTTAGAAATTGGTAAGAAGTTAGCTACAATATCTAGTATCTACTAATGCAACAAATTTCCCTAAATTAAATTTGAATATTCTTTTTTTTTATACATCATTTATTTCACTGGGTAAACTCTTTTCGACATTTATAAAAGGTGTCCCAAAAATAATAATAGTTTATTCAACTTTTTCTAAATATACAATGAACCCAAATAAACAAACAAAATTATTAAACAATTGAAAAAATTGAGAAAACACGCTTCTTCTTCTTCTTCTTCTCCTTCAGACGAGAAACATATCACTGTGTTTGTTTTTATCATTTACAAAAACAACGTCTGAAAATCATGAATCCAGATTCCGATCATCCTCAGCTTCCCAGCATCAAGATCCATCATCCTCCTTCGCCTCGTCACTCTCACCACCATCACTCCTCTTCCACTCCTTCATCCGCCGCAACTCCAACTCCCACCGCTGGAGCTCGCCGTAAAATAGGAGTCGCCGTTGATCTGTCCGAAGAGAGCTCTTTAGCCGTTCGTTGGGCTGTAGATCACTACATCCGTCCAGGAGACGCCGTTGTTCTTCTCCACGTTTCTCCGACTTCCGTCCTCTTCGGCGCCGATTGGGGACCTCTTCCTCTCAAAACTCAAACTCCTCTTGAAGATCAATCTGCTCAATCTCAATCTCAACCTAGTCAAGAGGATTTTGATGCTTTTACTTCATCAAAAGTTGCGGATCTGGCAAAACCGTTGAAGGAATTAGGGTTTCCATATAAGATCCATATAGTGAAAGATCATGATATGAGGGAGAGATTATGTTTAGAGATTGAGAGGCTTGGTCTTAGTGCTGTGATTATGGGAAGTAGAGGATTTGGTGCTGAGAAGAGAGGAAGTGATGGCAAGCTTGGTTCAGTTAGTGATTATTGTGTTCATCACTGTGTTTGTCCTGTTGTTGTTGTTAGATATCCTGATGATCGTGATGGACCTGTGCCTGTTGTTACTGTTAAGTCAAGTGGTGATGATGATGAAGATGGTGTTGCTGCTTCTGCTCATCATGAACACATCAAAGGTTAGGGATCAAATAGTCTATGTCTCTCTTATGTGGTTTAATGATTGATGAGGTATTTTGTTTTTTCATGGATGTTTCTGGTAATATGTTAGTTTTAGTATTTGAGTGTTGTGCATTTTGTGATCACTTGAATATGTTGTGAGAGATTGCCATAGATGGAAATACAGGAAATGTTATTGTAGAAAGAATCTGGGTTGTGTAGTCTAGGAAAACATGGGGACTTGTAGAAAGAATCTGGCTGTATAACATGCAGACAACAGTCTATCTGTCATACTTGGAGATAGCAAATCTAACTAATTGAGATGTGGCATTACCTTCTTACATTCTGAGATAAAAGTTCTGATGAAAACTTGTCTAAAGATATTGAGTTTAGTATATTGCTTTACAAAAGCTAGTGCTAGTCCTAGAACATTTCGCATGCGTTACAAAATTGGTGCTACCTAGTATGATATGTTAAGGTAATACATTTATTATCTTCACCATACTGCACCACGACTAGCAGCAGCAGCACATAATCTACTTGGTTAATTAATTGGTTCCTCTGTATGTTTATTCAAATCTTCAAATTGGTTTTTTATGGATAAAGGTTTCTATTTTGTTAAACATATCAATGTCTTTGTTCCTTATCTTCCTGTGTTTTGTAACACAGATGAGTGATGCTTCTTGGGATATCGTCAAGTTCGCCCTCTTCGCATCTTCTAGGTAATATAAAACTCACAGAAACGATCTCTTAAAGCTTTTATCGTCTGCTCAACTCTTGATTATTCTTCCTTTTATGTTTTTGCAATTGGAAAGGTACACAAGCCAAGTAGAGGTTTTGGCGGACTGTTCAAAGGAGTGTTTGAGTGTGCGTTCTATTCTTAACTATCATGATGTTGATGAATTTCTTTGGGGTTTTGTAATGGTTTCTACATTAAACATGAAAGAGTTTGTATGATTACTGAAACCCTTTTTTAGTTTTCCTTTTAGGAAGAAGAACGATTATGGCCATCTTTAATAAAGACGAGTTCAGGTTTGGAATTATATCTAATTATCTATCTTTAGACTTTAGTTGATGTTAACATCAAATAAAAACTGGTAATGGTAGATTTATGGTTTGGTTTATCTTCTTGGTTTACTGATAAATCTAAGGATTGAAGTTTGACAAATGGATTTGTATAAGTACTGTATGACATTAAACAAAATGAAACAAAACTGTAATCTATTATTCCTTGTCAAAATGGTAACTTGTAAAACTTTTTTGGTCCATAGGTCTATTTTCTTTTTGCAAGTGTAGAGTTGATGTCATCAAAAGATTCATATCCACAAGTATTTATATCTTATCCAAGTCTAGGCCTAATATCAAAATTACCATGCGTTAATTATTGAGTTACTCATATAATATTAACTTTTAAAAATATCTACTCACTATTTTAGATTTTGAAGCCGGATTCAATTATCAGTATTTGACAAGAGATACAACGAGAACCACATAATTTCGTTAATTAATTTAAATGAATAAAATAACTTGGTAGATAGACGCTCGTTGTTTACTTCTCTAACGGACCATAAATTGTGAATTTTTCCTTTGAATGTTAAATCGATTATATCTTGTGATAATTTCATTATAATTTATAGTACGATCAAGATAAGAAAAAAACTTGGATCTTCCTCTCATAACAAAATCTCGAAACAAAACAAAAAAAATTACAAACAAAACTAATTAATAATATATATATATATACATCTAAATCATGAGAGCATCATCGTTTTTTTTAGCTTCAAACACATTTTAGAGACAAAGACACGACAGGTTCAAAGCTCTAGACGAATAAAATATAACCTTTAAAGGAAGACACAATGGAATTAATATCTTCTCCTTCTCTTATTTTTTTTTTTTGTTATCATGTTATGTAGTCTTCGCAACTTTTTTTCTTAATTTTTCTTTTTAGTGGTCACAGTTACAAAGCTAACGACATTCATACGTTATGTACTCTTCATCTGTCGCCAATTCACAGAATATTTCATCCAAGAATATAAAAATGACAGCTGTAAAATCTTGGTTTTGGTTGGTAATCCTTCTAATGTTATAATTAAAAAGACATAATTAATCTCCTTCCCAAAATGTCGAACCACAGAATTTTGATTACTGAATCTTTTTTCTTGGGTCATATGTATATATTATAAATAACAACATCATATGTAGCTTAGACAGATAAAATCAACAAACCCATATTTAAGTAATAATACAAAGCTTCAACAGCTAAGAAAAAGCTTCAACCCGAAAATATTTGGAATGGAATGTTTTTAAGCTTAACATAACTCACTAAACACAAATGTCGTTAGTAATCTAATACAGTAAAATAAAATAAAATCAAAACATCTGAAAATCGCTACTTTCATTTCATTGGCGATTTTAAAAACCAGAGCAGACGATGTTATCACAGCCGTCTGATTTTTCCCCTTCCATGTAATCTCAACACCGAATTCATCATAGCCGTTGATCTTGACGAGCATTTCAAAGGTCGAGATTCGTTAGAATCGCCGATCGCCTCCTCCTCCTCCTCCTACATTTCAAAAAAAAAAAAAAAAAATCAAATCGTTTCAAAATTTTCCGATGAACTCTTAAAATAGAAAAACAGAGAGAAAAAGATTCTCATACATGAGCGGAGCAGTTAAGATCAAAATCCCGTCGCGTCCTTTTCACCACCAGATCTCCATCGCCAGTACTAACCGAAGAAGATGAAATCACCACCGGTACTTGTTTTCCTGTCGCCGGAACCACCTGATTCTCCGCTTCCTCCTCCTCCTCATCCCCATCGCTGTCCTCATCATCATTATAAGATTCAGCACCATCGTCTTTTATCCTTAACCGATCTCCATCACAACAATTATTAATCTCTTGACCTAGATTCTGATTAGAGCCGGCGACGGAGTCATTCTTACGAGCTAAACAAGACTCACATATAGAAACAGTAGGGCCAAGACGAAGACCAGAAGCTTTCCAAGGCGTAGGAGACTGGCACGCGCTACAAAGAAGAGAGCGCGTGTGTTTCGCCACCAGAAAATTAGCGCCGTGAACTTTCACGTCGCAGTTCCAACATAGATTAGCTTCATCTGATTCACAATACATTCTCGCTATACCACAACATAGCTCACACTTCTTCTTCTCCACCATATCCATCTTCTCTACAAAATTACTATTATTTATCCAATTTATTAAATCTTCTTCTTCCTCCTTGGTGAGCTCTTTGCTTCTCTCTCGTTTCTCTTTTGCGGACACAAATAGAGGAGAATTTGTATTATGAGACTTTCGTGGCGAGTTTAATGTCTTTGAGGGTATTTTCGTCTTTTTCTTTAAACAAAAAACGATTTTTCACATTTTTTTTTTAGTTCGATATTTGTTGATTGAAGTTATTATTGGGTTTTTGTGGTTGAGCATTAATCTCTAATTCTTAATATAGGAGAAATTATTATTATTATTATTATAACAATTAAAAATGATTTGTTATTGATTTATTAGCTTGGTCCTGAAACCACGTATTTTGGGGTCTTCTTCTATGGGCGGTATCGAAATCGTTGTGTATACTTAAAACAGATATTTACACGGTAGATATTTAGTTAATGACGTGGCGAGATCTCAGCCCCGTAAGAAGGAGAGCGAGATTCTGAGTAATCCTACGTGGACGAATCAGGTTCTTATAGACACGTGATCCCCACCTGAGGGATTTGTTTGGACCTCAATTTATTTTATACACGTTTAATGGGTCCACTCTTTTTATTTATTTACTTTTTCCAATATTCCTTTCGCCCCGATCCAAGCATTTGTGTGAAATAAGGTTTTCGATTTGTTTTTTTTTAAATAAGTACAATTTAATATCATTATGTCGTTTGTGTTACGATAGGATAATAATGATGATATCAAAAACAATATAATGTTTAAAAAAAATATAGGCATTTATAGGTAGGGAATGGAATGAATTGTGACCGTGTATCAACTTGGTCGTTGGCAATTTGTTAGAAATGTATGTAGTCATATATATATTTGTCATTTGATATAAATAGTTGTAAATTTAATAGCCTTTCTAATAAGATGATTAGATGAACATTATCAATTTGATATAACTATTTGTAAATTTAATTCTTACCACTTTTTATCGTTACATACTATTTTCCTTTTTGTGTTTTTTTTTTGTTGGTCAAAATTCGTTCCATACTATCTTCCATATACCCGAATTATAAATGTCTTTTTCTATATAACAAAATCGAAATTCTAACCACTAATTCACTTTATTTGCTACTTTCTAACAGGGAAAATGTCAAAAGATGTGTAGTTAAGAAATATTAAACTTGGAAAAAGAAAATGCGTGCTTCGGAATGTCTATGGCCGGGCTCATTTTCCTTAGATTATTCGCAAGCGATTTATCTTAAAACATTTTGAGGTAAATTAATTTCCATAAGATCAATTCACCGTTAGTTTAGAAACCACATTTCTGATTTTAAAAATGATAAGCTGACAGTAAAATGAATGATTGAATATCCAAATTTTGGTATGTTAATTGGTTAGACTTAGAGAAATACTGATTTAGCACTTGTGAAAGAAACTATACACGTTTTATGAAATTATCACGAATATTGTATATACAAAACATCTAATACTTAATCTAATTAACTTCGTGGACCGAAATACCATAGTCTTCATATTTTTTAAAATTACTACTGAAATCATGACCAAGACTAAAAGATAGATGTAAAACCATTTTAAAAACAAAACAGATGATATGTAAATTATATTAGAAAGAAAAAAAAATGTAAAGTTGGGCCTACGTAACATGCTTGGAAAAAATTTACGTGGCAAATATTAGTGGTGTGAAAGATGAAGTATGAACTGTGAAGAATCAAAGGAACACGAGATGTCTTCATTTGAGAGCCACATGCCTTAAAAGTAGATGATGAGTGGAGGTGTTTAGAGTTTTAGGGTTTTGTTATTTACTTTTAAATGTGTGTGGATAAGAACTTCGGAACAGCCTAGAAGAAGCCTCCAGTTCCATACACATATTACTCCTTATTTTTCTCGTTTCTTTTCCATTTATGTTTTCTTTTCCAAGTTTTTTTTAAAAAAAATTATTAAAACAAAGAAGTGATTTGTTACAGAAAGTGTCAAATTAGTTAAATACTTCCCTCATCTTCAGGGTGGAACAAATATGAGTGATCAACCAATTGGATAATAATATACTTTTAGTTTTTGAACCGAAGTTCCCTGAGTGATCATATATAAACTTTCTATAAATAATTAATTACATATGTTTTTTTTATGTATAGACACTAAATATATTGTTTCTTTTTAATTTTTCACACTGATCACACAAACTGCACAATGAAAATTCCTGTTCTATTTTATTATTTTGGATTAGTGACTCGTCACGATAATTCTTCCAATTTCGTTGGTTTAAGAGAGTTTATCAAACTAAATATATATCCGTCCCCCACCCCAGCCGGCCAGGTGAAAACCAAATAAAACCTGTTAATTGCTCTTACAGTTGATTTTGAAGAACTTAATATCAAATGATTTATATCAACCTTGAAGATATGTAAGGTACATGTGATATGAAAAGATTAACCGCCTAAAATTTACAATTTCTGTTTCAACGGGGTTTAAAATATGAAAAGGTGACATTTTTGTCATCTATAATACGCTGCAAGATAAAAGACATACGACATAACTTGAGTTAAGTTAATTTTCTCTATATTTAACTTACGTCAAGTTACTTACAAACTATGTAATTTAACATCAACTATTAAGAGGACTCTTAGAGGAGGGTAAATTTAACAACATAAATTTGAAGTCATTAGCTTCCCTTCTCCCACATCATTGTCTAGAGAAGATATATATATATATATTGAACTTGTTTAATAAATAACAAGTAAACTTCTAGCAAACTTTTTGGGCTTTTATAACTCAAATCCCTAAAATTAAAAATTAAACTCTAGGGGAAACGTTCAAATAAATCGATACAGTTGAAATAAATCGACGGGATATGATAAAAACGATTTTTAAATTTTATATTTCTGAATGAAAAATTTGGATTTTTTTTTTTTAATTGTGTATGTTATTCTTGCGCAGGCCATGCTAAATTGATTGTGATTTCAGCAACGCTCTTAAACTGTTTGTGCATAAAGATTTGATTGTGATTACGTATTCATCTAATGACGATTCTAGTAGTGATCTGATTTGTTCTGCGTCAGACTCAGATTCGGATTCATATTCTGATTGTTTGGCATGTGATCAATCTCATATTCTGCTTGAAGTGAATAGAGTTGTTCATCAGCAACCTTTAGGATCTCAATTCAAGGGATTTGCTTCAAGGCTACTTGGTAGTTCCGGGAATCCAGTGCGTAACTCGCTGCTAAAGCGCAGTTTACGCGAAGATGATACTGCAGGTTCACTCTATCTAACATTAGAGAAGATTTATATGTGGGAAAGAAGCTTTACGCGGAAGTTACACTCGAAGAAAAACTTAGGGTTTCTTATGAAAAAGGTTACAAGATTATGAGGGATCTTGATCAAAACGAAGCAGAACCGGACGAGCTATATGAGGCGGTAGCTGTGGTTGAACTCCAATTATCAAAGATTATTATTTCGATTATGGCTGTTGAATCGGTTTCGATGAAAATTCATAAGATAAGAGACGAATAACTTTTCTTTGAGGTGATTAAGATCATCAATGGATTCAAAGAAATGTGGAGACTCCTGGCGAAATGGCACCATAAGCAGTTTCTAGCGACTGCGAGAAGCAAGTCTTGTGTTCTCATTGTTGAAAAAGGATCGAGCTCGAGGAAAGTGACGCAGCAGGTCGAAGAACATATACGAAGATATAGAGACTCTTTGAGAGGTTACATTGATGCAGAGAGAGGTTTTGTGAAGCTCTTGAACGAGTGGCTAACCGAATGATCATGGAAGAAGATGAAACCGAGATAGAGGCTCCTCAGATAATTAGGGTTTGTAACTAGTGGCTAAGAGAGATTGAGAATGTGGATGAGAATAAAGTGTTGAGTGCTGTTGAAGAAATGAGAATGAGATTTCGAGGGTTAGGGTTGAAGCAAATAGAGGAAGAGAAACATAGGATGAGAACAGAGAAATTGTGTAAGGAGTTAGAGAAGAAGACGAAAGAAGTGGAGGAGATATTTGGAATGGCGGTTTTGTTTCCGGCGGGTGATTCTGATCCAGCAGGACCAGAGTTGTTGTTTTTTTGAAAAAGAGTGTGATGCAAGAAAGAGAGAAGCATGAGAGAGTGATAAGAGAGTTAAACGACGCCGTGACGATGTGTTTGCAAAAGAGACTTTGGTTCCTGTCTTTGAGGGGTTGAAGGATTTTTGTTTTGATAATTTTAAGGCATATCAGACCATTGGAATCGTTTCCATTGAGACTATAATTACTTCAGTCATAAAAATAAATATGTAAAGAAAAATATAAAGCTGTGTTGATGATGCATACAATTTCGTATATAAATATATTATGAACTTTGAATATTTGTGTTAGTTCTTCAGATTTAATTATTCTTCATCGCTTCTACTGCTTTGTAATTGTACTATCTGCTTTGAATATGTTCTGATCAATATATTATTATTATTTGATTTGAATCTTGATCGATGAATTGACCGAGTCAACAATCAAGATTAAATTTTTATTCCACTAACCCTGTTCATTTTGCGGATGAGGTTCATGCATTCATTTTATTTATATCGAAGAAAATAAATCATTAATGGATACATTATGGATAATGACAGTAATATGATATCCAATAAGGAAGAGATTTGGTTGGATCGTTTTGCGAGAGTAATGATAAAAAAATAAAAGCATGCAATAGAACAGGCAGACCAAGTGGAATATTCTGTCAACCACATCGAAGTTTCAATCAAGATTGTTAGTTAATGCCTTCTAATAAGCGACAAAAAAATCTAGATTAATAGTTTATCATCCCACCCAATGATAAGATGTTGAGGCTTTTGAACGCTACCAACACGAACTTGTGAACGTGTTAGTTATTTCGAGACTTTTCTCACCTAACTACAATAAGTAGTATTGGTTTCTATTGAAAACAAAATAGAAACTCGAGTTGTTTCAATTCTAACAAAATAGAAAACCAAACCGTAAGTCTAATGTTTGCAATTTGCAAATGAAAATTTCACGCACACGGAATGAAAAACCAAAACCGACCAATCTCGTGTTTAAATTAAAAAAAAATCAAAACAGATTTTAAGAACTTTCCTTAACCAATGGAATCTTAAGTGACTTACCTAAGAAAGTCATAGAAACTTCACATTCAAGACTACTTTATTTTTCCATAAAAGGTAACAGACGATTTTACCCTCCATTCTTCGCTTTTCACACTATTCACCTCTCGTGGGAACAGTCACATCCTTTTTGAAAAGACATTTATACCCTTAAGTAAGCTTCCAAGAAGAAACCAAACATTGAAAGATCTTTTTCTCTTACCATTATCTTACATTAGTTGGCTTCCATGGATGTTCCTTCTCGGCAAATCCCAAATTCTCTTCCTTTATTTATAAATCATTTCAATATCAAACAACCTCATAACACAAAACCCATTTCTCAAAATAATCAATTTCTCTCATTTATTTTCAATTCTTCTCAGCTTTAATGGCGTCTCCAAAATCATCAACAAGACCAAACCAAGAACCAAACTTCCATGATTTCTTTCCAACAATGGCTGGAAAATTCGGTGGAGAAGGTTTAATCGAAGAGCTTTGCAAAGGGTTTGAGCTTCTGATGGATAAAGATAAAGGAGTGATCACATTCGAGAGCTTAAGAAGAAACGCATCGAGTGTCCTTGGGCTTGGAGATCTAACGGATGAAGATGTTCGATGTATGATCAACGAAGGAGATTTTGATCGAGATGGTGCGTTGAATCAGATGGAGTTTTGTGTGCTTATGTTTAGACTTAGTCCTGAATTGATGGAAGCGTCACGATCTGTTGTCACGGAGGCGATCGAAGAGGAGTTTTCCGATTATACTCACCGACATTGATAGAGAACCTTCTTTATTTATCAGAGACTTTGACTGAAAACAATTCATATGTTCTTTTAATGTCTTTCTTTTTATTTCTTATTTTCTGTTATTGTTGTAGTTCAGATAAATTGTTCGATTTGATACTGATATGGAAAATTATTGACAAGAAAAAGTAGTTTTGGAAATTCTTAATTAACTCAATTCATTCAACCTTTTCAGTTTAGTCATCGTCTTGTAAACATTGATAGACTAATTAATCCTTGACCGAAAAAGAAAGATAAATAAATTAAGTTAATTAACCATCGGAATTAAAAAAAAGTAGTCACAGACACAAAGTATTGTTGACTTCTTGTTGTCAAGCTTTGGTTGGGGGTGGGAAAAGTATACTGTAGTAATCTAAGAACCCGAACCAAACCAACCTAAGATAATTTGGTTTGTCCAAAAAAATTTATTCCAAAAAAGTTAATGATATCTACACCGTTGAATGATTTGTTGAAAAATTCCATTTGTGCTTTGAAACTTATACCACTTAGAAAGATATTAAGGAATTGTATTCCTACGATGTTAATCATACTGTGTGTTGCTATTGTTATTTTCTTCTCTTTTATCATCGACTTTTTCGATAGTGAAAAACACTTAAAAAAATAACATCCATTTTTCTCGTAAATAAGCTTGAAGATATCATGGTGGAAATTAACTTCATAGTGACAGAGAATGAGAGAAATCAAGCACATTAAAATTTAATCATAGATTACTTTTATACCAAGTTGAAAATTTTGGATGTCAAAATTTTATAAAAAACCCCCCTATAAAACTCAAAACCAAACGAACCCAACTAATTCACTTATCTTCTTTATCGGTTTAATTTTTTTTATTATAAAACCGATAAACCTTATTATTTGGAACCAATTTATCATCTTACAAATAGTACTAAAGATTACATAGACATTGTATTACAGTTAACAGGCTAACACTATGGTTTGTAAAATCATAAATGCGGTTATTATAAATTTACAGTCGGGAAATGTTTAATAAGTATGTTTTATCCGATCCGAATTGAAAACAAAGTAAATTTCGATAATCGAACTTAAAAATATATATATCCTTTTTGTTTCCAACAAAATTAATAAATGAAATGAAAAAAATATTAAAGAAAAAGGAAGGGTATATTTTGTAACAAACATCCGAACACATCACTCATCAAACTCAAAGTCCACATTTAATTATTAGAATTTAGAACTCTGAGTGTAGTTTCAACTTTCAACTACCTGATCATATTTCTACTTTTCATTAGTTAATCTTCTTTTATAAAGCTAATATGGTTGCACAATAAGAGTGATTCATCATGTAGGCTAATGGGTGTAGCCATTCAGTTCCTGAGATCCTGCGAAAAGACCAAATCATGCATGTACGTATCCTAAGTGACCCTTCGGTCAATAAAGCTATAAAAAGCCGATTACTTTGTTTACAAGAGACATCAGCAGAATTAGGGTCGAATTGATCATTATAACTTTGATGGGGTGAAAAAGTGAAGCATCCTTGAGACACAAGCCAAATTTTGAATTTTATGATTATCTAGTCTTTTTTTATCCTGAACTGTTTAAACATCATTTTTTTGTGGTTAATACTTTAATGATTTGGATATTTTATAATCTAGTTAGTTCTTCGAAACTAATGTGGATGAACTTAGCTAGTAACTACATCCAAGTTCCAATATGTGATTTTTCAGATCCCCAACCAAATCTCAACTACAATTATTATAAATAAAAAAATACATATGGACTGATGGTTACCGTAAAAGTTTATTATTCTACTTGTTGAATCGTCTGAAAAGTAACGAGTCCAAGCCTTATAATTATCCTAACAATTAAAACTTGAAAATTACCAATATGCATATATTTATGGTCCAAGCCTTCTAAGATCTATGGTCCCGAGAACGTGTGAACACATAGAGAGTAAATGATTTTCTACCTTCGCATTAAGTTATTCATTTTTTTCTCTCTATGTCGACGTTTACCTAGTAGTTGGAAATGAAATACTCGAGTATTGAATTTGAACCCATGATTATTTAAACGAAGGGAAAACATGTATTCGACACTAATTTGATAAGATGACCCGTCAAAATCACGTCCAAATTTTTATCGACACTTATTCTAGTATATATCTATCGTCAAAGAACGTACAGTTGTATATTGTAATTTTAAACTACAAAATTGAATTTCTTTTTACTTTACACTGTTTATAAATATTTTATTTGTTCTTATAATTTTTTTGATAATTTTTTTTTGTTTTGATATTTTATTTTACTTCTTTAATATATATTTTTTAGTTTTTTTGTTTATTTACGGTTATAATTTTAAACTATATGTTACTGTTGGGAATTAGGCTTAGTCGTAGTTTTATTCTTTGCTATAGAAAATTAAAAGTCAAAAAAGGAGCAAAAAAATAATGATGACGAGAGTGATGATGCAATGCAGTGGGCTTGAATTCGGAATATAAAAGAGCCGTCGAGAAAGAGATCCAATGGCTAGATTTTCTTCATCGAATATCGGACGGACAACATTTGTTGACCCTACCCTCGGCTCGGTCCATATTCGTTGACTTATTCTCTTAAACCCTTCTCCATAAATATCTCATCCATAGATTCTTAAAAATTATGATTACAAATTAGTTGTGAATTATGTGCTGGCTTTGCATTTGGTGTAACAAAACTGAGGTCGAGCGATTGGTATGATAAAAAAAAATGTTGAATGATAAAAAACAATTTAATAATAATTAGGTACTGTGAAATAAACTTGCAGTTTTTTTTGAACGATTCAAGCAAATAATATATTTTATCTTCATTTTATATCTTTAGAAGGTTTTTTTATATATTAATTATAATTTTACAAAATAAGAATAAATATATAATCGCCATGGTACAATAACTTACAATACATTCAATCGTCTCAGTAATAAATATTGATTAAAAAATCTTGAATATCTTTTAAAAACTTCACGCTCGAGATTCCGCGAATCCGGTGTCTTAAGTTTATATATTGAAATGTAATCTTTCATATAAAATTTTGATAATGAAACATTTGTATGCTCGTATATACTTCTAGTCATTCTGTTAACTGAAACATGTTAGTCACTAACATTTGTGTTAAGATTCATAATATGTAGTTTGATAATTAAAATTTGAATAGATTCACACCATAATCTTTTGTTTTGAAAAGACATCTTCTTGAGAAAACAAGTAAGCAGAAAGCTTTCCTTTTTTTCTGATGTAAAAATTGAAAAAACAAAATTTCAAGGGAAAACGAACATGATGATGATGATGATGATGATGATGAGCGTGACCACAACATATCATCATTATTTTGTTATTTTTAATCATTTAAATTAAAAATAGTTTTAATTTCTCGTACCAACCAACCCCACCTTTCTTTTTCCCCATCCAATACCAAAGACCAGGTGCTCCAACGACGGCGAATTTTTTTATCACGTCTACCCCTATACTATCTGGAAAACTCAAAATCACACCCACTAGTTTTACTTTATTTTATTTTATTTTAATTTCGTATTCATTTTTTAACCAAAACTGTGAACATGCAAAATCGTGATTTATGTTTAATATTATACGACTATGCAAATTTAATTACAATTTGTCATTTCAATAGTTTAAAAATCGAAAATGGGTGGTTAAATACAAAAAAATATAAACTATAGGGTGAGATTTAATTTGACCAAAAGTTTAGGGTGATGAATTTGATAGAATTTTAAATAGTTTATGGCAAGAAAAAAAGGATAATGAAGAAAGAAAAATCTACTCGACTCTCTCTATATATTCGCTTTCTGCATTTCCGGATCAATGAACATTAACAGAAGAACTCAGAAAGATTCTCGAGCGTAACGAACCTACTATTTCCATGGCGACTAAAGTGTATATTGTGTATGTTAAAGTTTCTATTTTTCTCTCTTCTTTTCTTTTGTTGGGTGATTAAAATTTTCGAATTTTCTTTTTTTTGGAGCTAGTCGATTCTTCTGTTTAGGGCTCACTTCATTGACTAGATTTTGAGTTTAATCAATGTTGATGGAAGAATTTTGCTATGGTTTTGTTGATTACTCTCTGCTTATGCTTCGATTTGGTCCTAATTTATGTAAATTTCATTACTTTTGTTATGATTTGGTTTGAAACTTTACTTTGTGGATGAATCAATTTGCTTTATTTGTTGTTTCATTGGGGGTTTTTTATTCAAATTTGGATCTCGGATATTGAAAGATTGAATCTTTTATATATTGCGATTTAGCTGCTTGATGGGTTTGATCTCAATTTGACTTCAGTCCTTTGAAATTTGCAGGTACTACTCTATGTATGGTCATGTGGAGAAATTGGCAGAAGAAATAAGGAAAGGAGCTGCTTCTGTTGAAGGTGTTGAAGCCAAATTATGGCAGGTGATGATATTTCTTTCTACTTTGTTCTGTTGCATTGTCAATTTCACAAGCACAAGTGACTCTATGTTTCAGTAAAAAACTATGTTAATGGATGTAAGTGGCTATGAAGTCTAATTCTAGGATTCAAGTCTTGATATTCTTTTTGCAACTCCTTTACAATAACATGCGGTTGCATGTTAGGTTCAGATGTGAATGAATCATTGAACCTGATGAATTTTTTGTCCTCAGGTACCGGAGACACTTCAAGAAGAAGTACTCTCAAAAATGAGCGCACCGCCAAAGAGTGAATCCCCAATCATAACCCCAAATGAGCTAACTGAAGCTGATGGGTTTGTCTTTGGTTTCCCAACAAGGTTTGGTATGATGGCTGCTCAGTTCAAAGCCTTCTTAGATGCAACTGGTGGACTATGGAGGACTCAATCACTCGCTGGCAAACCAGCTGGTATCTTCTACAGCACTGGCTCTCAAGGTGGTGGCCAAGAAACCACCGCGTAAGTTTTCATCAAGAACTAACATTTCACATCATCCCTTGCCTCTTTATACCTGAATGAAACGTTATGTTTCATCTATATATAGATTGACGGCGATCACTCAGCTGGTTCACCATGGGATGTTATTTGTCCCAATTGGTTACACATTTGGCGCGGGAATGTTTGAGATGGAGAATGTGAAAGGTGGAAGTCCATATGGAGCTGGAACATTTGCAGGAGACGGTTCAAGGCAGCCAACAGAGCTGGAGCTAGCACAAGCATTTCACCAAGGCAAGTACATTGCTACCATCACCAAGAAGCTCAAGGGATCTACTGCTTAGAGCTTAAAAAAGTTATGGTATTAGTAAGAACAAAAAGCAGTTTGGTTCTGCTTTTTATATATATATTTTTATCTTTGAATTTGGGGGACTTTTGTGATTTTGTGGGTTTACTTATTTCTAAAACTACATATGATTTTACTTCACAGCAATAATTCTTGTCTTGGTTTTACGTATAGATATATGTTATGATTTGTACTTGTGTTTCACTCCAAACTAAAGATGAATCGTCATTTGCTCTCATAGTTGTTTTTTTTTTTCTACTTTGCTTCTATATCATTTGTTTTGCCAAATATTGTGGGGAAAATGTGAAAAGAAAAACTCGGAAGTGTAGTTGCAATCATTAACACCTAGTATTTTAATTTCTTAAAGAGATTTTACAAGAATAAAACTAAAACTATACTAAAAACTTACATTTTTAGGAAATTTTTTAAACAACGCTTATTATAATCGTGGTAGTTTAAAGTATAAAGTATAATGAAAATTAAAACAAAGGAAATGAAAAATTCAAGAACAAAGAAAGATGGATTGTAGTGTACAAAGATATTAGAGGTACGTTTATTGTGGCCCAGTAAAGTCGCACTACTACCAAATGTGACCCAAACAAAAACCATTGTGGTTGTAGATTTGTAATGTACAAAGAAAAAACAAATAATTCATTTTGGGTCTCATTTTTAAGCCTTTCAAGTTACAAGTACAGAAACAACATGATTTCACTTACAACAATCTCTCATATAACACTGATTTGTATTAAATGATAAAACCCACAGATTATACACATATATATTTACCTCAAAATGTTCAATTTATTACTTTATCTTCCATTTATCAACCGGAATGTCCTTTAATTATAATTAGTTTGATTTTAGTTACAAGGTTTCGTTTAAGCTTAAGAGTATCATGAATTCGAATATGCTCCAACGAGGATTGCTGAAGGATTTTAGAGGATCTAGTAGATATGCAGATTAGTGAAAGTACTTTCTCCGGGGAAAAAACAATTTAAATATATAAAAAGAAACATTTTAATCTATCAAAATGGTCTATAGTACTAGCAGTGCCACTGTAGCACATTATCCGTATGAATACTGTTTCACAAACTTATCCAAAATAACAGTTACATATGAGCTATTTACATAAATTAGTTAGACAAAGACAGCATTATCATCATCAAATGGTCTATTTATAAGATTATAGTTATTTATTGTGATCGATCTAGAGAAAGGATAATAAATTAACAATTAGTTCATCGATTAGAATAAGATTCTTTTGATCCAAATAAATCTGAATTTGTACTTAATATCTTTGAGGAAGATTAATATTTTATGGATTAGTTTTCTACCTATTTAAAATGGTTGTCGGTTGATATTGGATCTGAAAGAGTATAAAAAGGAAAAATACCAATAACTATAAGTGAGGGATAGTTTTGGTTTATTCGCTTAGAACTTCAACTTAATTTATATTATTTTCTAATTTAAACATTGCACAAAGTGACTGAAACCTAAAGGGATGATCCCTTAAACAATGTAGCCAATACTATAACATATCCAACAATCGATGGAAGGAACATATTTAGTAAGTATGAATAGAAATATAACCCTAAATAAAATAAGAGTTATTATAACAACAAAGTTTTATTTATTTATTTATATTATAATAACAAAGTTCACATCACAGTTTCACTTTCATTAGTTTGTTGCATGAACGAGTGGCACCAGTTTAATAGGTATCTAAGTTGACTCATGTGCATGACCCGAAAAAGAAGTATCATGTCGTTCGATGAATCATGAAAATATCTACTAACATATATAATTTCTTATACCTTTTTTCCTTCCCATTTACGCTTATATAATTTTGATTCCTCGTAGTTCTTGTTTTCAGTAAGAATGTAAGATGATGATATAATTCAAGAAAAATATAGAACATGAATTCTTAATCAACTTTTGTTAGATTGAAAGACTGGAAACTCATCGAAATTTGACCACGACCGACATGTTAATTAAACAATCGTATTAGGCATGAATAAATTATTCGAGATTTAATATCCGATTCGAGATCCGCTACGTCCCGATCTGAAAAAGAGGATATCCGAGATGCCTGGATCCAGATATTTTATTTTGAGATTCTGAATATTCGGATCCGATCCGGATCCATTTTTATGAATAATTTTTATTCAAAATATATGTATAATACTTAAATATATATATTATTTAATATATAGAAATTTCTTAAAATATAATAAAAATAAATTTTACATGAAAATTTTGGATAAAACTTTATAAAGTAAAAATATTTTTAAAATATTTTAAAATATTTAATGTTATTTTCAATTTATTTTTATTTATTTTTATTAATTTTAAGAATTTTACATATTTCTCACATACCATGAAAATTATGGATATCCTTTGCTTATCTCTATTATATATTACATTATGTTTGGTTTATGTAATAACTATTAATGTATTAATATTTATGCGATTAATAAAACTAGATGGTAGCATGGAAATTTCAAAAACGAAATTTCTTAGTAAACACGGTGAAATCTTTTGGAAACGTACTTCTATAAAATAACAATTTCAAAATGCGATAGAAATATCCATTTTCCTTTTGAACGAGCATTGAAAACTTACACTATTTTATTTAAAAACGTAATAAGTATATAATTTGATAACATTGATTATATATATATATATTTGTAACTAACAATCATAATTAATTTGAAGAAAATAAAATATCAAAAATTTATTAAAATAATTAAATTTAAATATTAAAAATGCGAATGAAGATGCAGATTTAATATCTGACTTTTATGGTTATGGTTTTTCTTTGGTCAAACTACTAAATATTTCTTTTTTAATTCATGGGTAGATTACGGAAATTTTTTGACTAATTATTTGGGGAGGTGTAATTCATGGATATATTATAACATCTCTCCATGTAGTCGTAACTAAATGCATATAGCCAAATAATTGATTAATGATTCTGTATTTAGTGGAATAGATAAACTATTTGCCTAACTAGAACCAACTGAACGAGGACCAATTGAGCAGGAAAAATTGGTTGAAATTACTAAATACTGTGTTTGATTTGTGTTATTTCAAATATATTTTAAGATATGGTTTTGGTTTTTATTATATATATATATGGCTGTTTCGTGTTCACGTTTCCAATATGTATGTGTTTTCTATTTTTTTTAAACCACATCTATATTATCGTTCTCGGGTATCAGTTTACGTTTACATACTGCTTCGAATTGGTAACTATCTAAACAGTATTATAGGCTGTGGTTAACCTATTAATTTGGTTAGGAAAATAAATGAAAATTACGTCAAATGACAATATCCGGCAATAGTGGCCATGCGACACGCAAACATTGCATACGGTTATGTTTGTGGTTTGTGTGTCACTGTATGTCAATATGCGTATATAATTTTACTATATACATTTTATATTTAAAAAATGGTATACGATACATACACGTATATTCCACTGTCCAAATCAAACAGCCCATGATGAGCATGTTTGTAGTTATTTATTATTTATTTATTATTTATGTATCAGAACTTATCGATCCAATTGATAAAAAAGGCTTTGATTAACTAAAATATACATATATATATATATATATATATATATTTTTGACGAGAATAGTGCTTATTCATTATTTTTTTACAATGTTTTAAATTTCGGTTGACGCTAGTGGAGCGACGAGGATGGATCTAGCGCATAGGGAATTAATCAGAGAGTAAACAGAGATTAATTGGGGATTAGTTTTAGGTTATTTTAATATTTTAAAAATATATTTATCCATTATATTAAACTTTTAAATAATATTATTTTTAAAATTATAGTAAATACATGAAAATATAGTATTAATAATTTATTTTATAATTTTTATTTATAATTTTAACCTAATTTATTATAAAACATAATAAATTCTCAAAATAAATATCTGAATATATTTGAAATTTTAAAAATAATTAGATTATATATGATTATGCGGAAGATAATTGGATTAGGAGGAGATTAATCGGATTATACTGGGAGTAATCGGTTGACTGACTTTTTCGAGGGATTAGTTATTAACAGTGTTCTAAAAAGCGGTCTAGGCGGCGCCTAGGCGCTAGATCCCCTTAAGCCGTCCGATTAACGCCTAGACCGCTTAAATTTTTAAAATATCGGTTTATATTATACCGATAGTTAGATTTAGCAAAATATACGATAATTAAATAAATTAAATGATAATTATATGAGTTATGAATTATGTAAGATATGCAGATTTAATAAATTATTTAATATCTATGTTTTTATAAAAATAAAAAAAATGTTATTTAAAAAAACTTAAAATTACAAAACATTGATATTCTTAACCTTCTTATAATTTAAAAATTTTAAATTATTCAATTTTATAATTTTATTATGTTATATTATATTATGTTAATATATATGTGTTTAAATATATATATTTATTATAAAATTATTTAAACCGCTTAAACCGCCTAAAATCGTCTAGGCTCCGACTAGGCGTTCTAGGCATTAGGCAGAAGGTCACTGCCCGACTAGCGCCTAGCGCTTTCTTGAACATTGGTTATTAATTGAGTCGGTGAGAGTAGGTCTAGCGACTAAATATGGGACGTAATCGGAGTTATATGGAGATTTTTATAACATAACTTTTTTTAAAGACAATTATTCGACTGGTTTGATTTTAAGTAAAACTAAAAAAATGGAGAAAACAGAGATTTAATTTCTATGGTTAGTACTGGGTCAAGATATCGAGCCTACCAAAGCCACAATGTAAGCCCAGATAGGGGAGCATAACTTTGATGTAGCACACGTGCGGTGAACCTTATAGGGTCGATCAAAACTCAACAAAAATTTATCCACACGTGTTAATATATTAGAGAGCGATTGTCGGAATGGCCACGTGATAAATCCAGCAAATAACCGACACTCGGCTTGTGCCTTCTACAATTTTATCTTTTAAATGTTTTGTATACCAAATCATTGAAGTTCTTGTTATTCTCTTTGTCGTTCAAGAAAATTTTGGTTTAATTATTAGGTAAACCGAAGAGTTTAATTTTTTTTGTTAGAACAACTGGAATCGTGTAGATATATAAGTTTCAACTTTATGTTGAATTTTTTTTTAGCTTTGTCTTGTATACTTATAACTCATACATAAACTCCGTCAAAATTAAAATATCCTCTGTAAAACATTTTTTGAAATATTTTATATACTAACCAAAAAGTAATCTCAACTTTAAGAATTAAAGGAAAATAAACAAATCTTGAAAGTACAAACGATTCCTTATGATAAATCTCATGATTTTAGTACTTTTTAAAAAGAAAATTTAAATATTAAAAAGGAAAAGGAATAAACAGTTACTTTAATTGACAACATATAAAGTCAGAATATAGATATAAGACAAATACAAGTCTAGAAAAAGACTTCACCTGTCGAGGCCGTAACGTACTTCTAGTCATTTTTTGATTTGATAAAGTACTTGTAGTCTTGTACCACGAACAAAGCCACCATGACTATGAGTACATTTCATATTAAATTAAATTGTAAATTCTTTATTGACATTTTGGATTATGTTAGAAGCCCATACTGATTTCTAACGGCTAATTATAATTTAATTTGAAAATAATCTAAGAGTCAGTTCTATGTATTTGTCAATCCTACTAGGGTAAATTTCTAAATAAAACACCTATTTTCTCTGATCCGTAGCACAGAAATAAATCATTAAAATCTAAAATAATGTGACGTATATACTGTATAACGTCTTTATCTATCTTTGTTCGATTGATTACAATTGCATATTTGCCAAAAAAATTACGTAACTAAATGTAAAGAACAATTCCAGGGCAATTTTGTGGTCACTGATGGTCACACAGGGAACATTATTATAATATGTAAACTATTAGTGGAACGCAATAAATAGATAAAAGACTTGCTTGAGATATCTAATAGTATGAAATGCATGACATTATTATATTCATATAAAGCATAAAATGTCGGATCTACATACATATTATTTAATTAACTATATTATTTAAAGCCTACTTGTAAACTATCTACTCGATCCTTGAATTTGATGATTCGTGCCCATCTCTCTAAGGCATATTGTATATACTTAAAAAGCATTTAAAAAAAAATCGTCATGGTTTTCAAATGATTTTGTTTTTTTTAAGCAAATACAAGTCAAGTAAAGCATACTTATATATATATATACACGTGATATGTCAATAAACATAACTTTTCTTCTTATTAACTTCAACCTTAACTGGTTGGAAAAGAAAAAAAAAATAGACTAAAAAACTGGAGAAACTTAAAGAGCGCTTAGAGAAACATAAACTGCTTATGTACAAAGGTTTAGGAACTAAACATATTTTAAAACAAAAACAGTAGTAAAGCAAAATTAAAATTAAGATGAAGATTAGACACACATACATAATAATTGATAGCTTTTCTTAATTTGATTACAAAAACAGTTCAAATGGGACTAGAACCTTCTACCTCATAAAGAGTCTGTTTTCTTCCTCAAACTTTCCTCTTTAGTTGCTTCCCCATTGCTTGTGACCAGGGACCCATTTAGGACACTTGGGGCTGAAGTAACTATCAACAACCCTAGAGTTTAAAAGCTCAATGATCGGAGCAAACTTCACACACCTTGGTGTCTTGTACTGGTTGATTGATGCCCCCAAGCTTATCGCGTAATCCATGAGCTTGTCGAAAGTCCCTGGCTCGACCATCTTGATCTCCAATGGTCCAATGGACTTGTCACTCACCCTTCCTTGTCTATACACACTGTTAAGTGATTCCTCTATGGCCAAACAGCAATCCTCGAAGACCGAGGGAGGAATTGGCGTGTTACCGTTCAAGCAGAGCTCCCAAAACAAAACATAGTGGCCCGGGATAGATGATGTGTCCGCATAGCTAGTGTACTCAGAGAGTGAGGTATCGAAAGGAACAAGGTGTGTTACCGCATTTTTAACTGCGTTTTGAAGCTCAACCTCGTCGGTTTTGTCTGCATCAATGCTTAGCGCCACGTTCTTGCGGCATATGAAGCTAAATTGTGGCGCATTGTTCTTGAAACCATCCACTCTCAGAACATCACCTACTCTGTACCTGTAAAGCCCTGCATAGACAATTACAAGAAAATATAGATTTTAGTTTAAACTTTAAAGATTCAAACTTCTGTAACTAAATGTCTAAATCAATGGAATATAGTCATATTAAGCACACATATTGTCGGTTTTCTTACCGGCATAGGTGGTGACGACAAGCTCGTACTCCTGACCAAGCTTGACATCAACAAGATCAACAAGCTCTTGTTGTTCTTTCTCAGTAAGTGCTTTAGGAAGACTGATTGAGCTAGTGACTCCACTGTTCCTATGAACAGGCAAGAATTCGAAATACGCCATGTTTGGTATGAGAGTGTAAGAGACCTCACTTGGTTTACTGAGCGGCCTAAGATTCACACCAAAGTAGCACTCGGAAGAAGCGTACATTGTACAGACAAGAGGCAAACCATTGCTATAATAATCCAGAGTTGGAATATACTGTGACATTGTCCCAGTCACAATCACATCCACATACTTCGTGTTTGGCCAAAGTCTAGTGATGATCCCTTGCCAAGAAGTCTTCCTACATTCCGATTCAACAAAATCCGCGAGTTTTGTATCCGGTTTAAGAATCTCCCCAACCGCTTCACGAACCGAAAGATCTGTTATCTCAGAATTGAGAGAACCGGTTCTAATGTCACGTACTAGCTCAGGCCAATGTTTCTCAAGAAACTTGATGGCTCTGATGAAACCAGAGGCAAAAACAGCTCCAACACGAAGGACCTCTTTGTGTTGGCATAAACCACAGAGCATTTGAGAGTACATGCTCTGGTAAGCGTCAAGACAAAGGATAGTTTGGTTGGGACTTGTGTAGTTGGTGTAAGGATCAAAAGGTCTGTCTTTGAAATGAGAAGATTTGTAGTAACTGGTTAAGACAGGACGAGCAGGGAGGCCCCCTGGTGTCTTGGATTCAGATTTGATGAACAGAAAGTACATTCCTTTGCCTTGATCAAGACCAGGAACAAACTGGTTCATCACAGGCATCAAGAGACTGTACAGAAGTGTTCTTCTGTCTAGTTCTTCTTCAATTGCTGGCATCAGTTTCCTCTCTCCACCAGAAGTTCCAGAACTGTTGACACAAATAACATCAAAATACATGTTAGGCTCAAAATTGCTTAGCAATATGTGAAAGTTTTTTTTCAGCCAATGATTTCAAAAAAGTAGACCCATAAGAATTTTTCTTTTTGGATAAAGGTTTTAACAGTGAACGGATGAGATAGTTAAAACCTTTTTTTAGTACCCATTAAAACCCAAAACTGACTCTTTTGAGATTCGAATCTTAAAATCTTAGCCTAAATGATGAAAACAGAGAAAAAAAAATAGAGAGACTGATCTTAAAATCTTTGCTGGAATATTGAAACAGAGCAAAGAGACTGATCTTTAAAAAGAGAATAAATATAGAACAATGATCAAACCTTGTGAGGAACTCAGAGATGGGGTTAGAACAGAGGATTTGTGATTTATCACCATTAGCGATTCTGTTGATCTCAGGTTGAATATCTTCGTAAGTTACGACAGGCATGACGTGTTTGAAAGTCTCACGGTCGGTTCGTCCTTGGAGCCCGTGTCGTTTGAGGTATTCAACGTCAGCATTGCGTGAAAGGATCTCTTCAAGAACTTGTCTTTGGACATCATCAGCATTCAAAGTCACTTCTTCGATGAATTGGAGCTTGTTCTTGTTCTTCTCCGCAAGGCTCTGATCAGAAGGTGCGATCTTTGGTGCCTCAGGCATCGTTTTGGGTTTTGTGTATTGTGCTTAGGAATCTAAATGGGAGAATTTTGAGGTAAAAGAAGCTTAAGAAAAGTGAAAATGGAGAATTAGCTTTGGTCTGGTTTTTGTTTGAAGCTTCAAGGGTGTGAGGAGCAATGAAGAGGAAGGGTTAATATATATAGAAGAGGTGATGATGATACAAAAGGGTCTAAATGTAAATTCACGATATATTAAATCCATGATTTAAGTGAACGGCTTACTATTCGTGTTTAATTGAATTGAATTATCTTCTTATTCGTTCTTTTGTCGTTTGATTATTTCTTCATTTATTTTCATATTTATATATTCCCTTCTATTTTCCGTAATGGTCAACACCCGTACTAGCTTGAATGTTTTCTTTTTTTTAGTAAAGACTTGGATAAAAGATTATTAGTATAATATTTTAAGGACATCCAAACTGTATATAGTATTCTCGAATTGGCCACTTAATTTTTATCTAGTAAAATTTATTAGATGGTCGATATTTTGTTATACTCTCATTTAAATCAGTTTTCCAATAAAATAATCATGATCAGTAAGGCAGTAATTTAGTAGCTGTATGAATACCATTATTATATTACAATCTAAATTAAAACCCCTCAAAAACTTCTTTGTATGGATAATTAGTTGATTGCGGTAATAAATAAAATATTTTAAAATCATTTTTACGATTTGATTATTGTGTTTTTTCAAATGCTGAGACAAAAAAAAAACATTTGTAATTCAGTTTGGTTTGGATTTGTTTGAATTTGGTTTAGTTTTAGTTTCAATCAATCAACATATTTTTAAAACTGATACATTTACTTCTAGTATTTAGTATGAGTAATTTAAAACTAATATAATTTGATTTATATGGTTCGATTTAGTGTAATGATATTCAATGGAGGTTTAGTTGGATTTTGGTTTTCAAAACTACAACAACTTTAAGACATGTTAGTTTGATAACAATTAATTTTTAACTTGTAGTTTTGTTTTAGTTTGATTTCTTCTATTACTGAACCAAAAAAACATAACTATCAATAAGAACACTAAACTAATATTTTCATAACAATGTGCTAATAAGAGAGATCAAATGCAAACGTTAACAACTTATGAGAGATACAAAAGCGCATAAATGAGGGCACGTATTTTATAACGGGATTTACCCGGTTGACCAGGACCGTGAAACGGGCAATACCCGGTTAATCCGCAGTAGTTTCTAACGGTGTTGTCCCACATAATACCGGCAGCAAAACTCCCACAAAGCCTTTTCCAAAACCCTAAGCTAACACGTAACGACACTATCTTCCGTTTCCCGGTACACACAAAAAACGGCGTTCACATATAATTTCTGACGATATTTATTTTGACACGTTTTGGTTAATGTCTCGCGGTGGAAATCGAGAAGTAGTATTATTACTGTATTAGTATTATACAAAGAGTGTTATTTTATTTTTAGAGGTAGGGACCAAACAGCTGGACTCCATAGTTATTGGTTGACACGTGTACTTGGTGTTATACTACTAGTTTGGTGCCTTCACATCACGTAGTTTATTTTCATGCTGGATTTGTTATAATTTTGATCATCCACGGAAATCAAATGAGTATATTATATATAATCAACATTTTGTTGTGTGTGAACTCTTATTTCAAGAATTCTATACTCTTTTATTTAAAAGAAAGAAAAACAAACAATGAAATCAAATTAAGAACTAAATTTTATTCGTTTGTGTGATTGAAAACAAAAATCTTTGAAATAGTGGGAAGCCTGGGACTCGACCTGTTAACAGTTTGTTACTGAGTTATCACATCGGGGATATTAATATTTGACCACAAAGTCTAGCTATTAACTAGTATAAGATACGAGAACAAGATGGTAATTTATATTTTAGCAAAAGATATTATTCCCGTCAAAGCGTCATTTGCTTTTCAGTTTATATTCTTGTTTATCTACTATAAGCTCTTATTTCTCAGTGTTTGTTTCGGAATGTTCTGCTTAATAGTACAGACAATTCTAGAAGAAGATGCAAAGGAATTTTGACAACGTCGATATCTACGGTTTAATGGGTTTGTTTTCACTTTTATAAAAATTGTAAATAATTATTGAATAATACATGTCAAAATATAGGATTGATGAAAATCGGAAAACGCATCATAAAGACATAAAATGAGACTATGAGTGTATGACATATTCATATATTTGGTTTGTGTATTTCTCTATGAACACTTGTAAGAAACAAAAAAACACACACACATAGAAAATACTTGTCCAATAAAAAGGTATATATATATATTCTTTTGTTGACAAGTAAGCCAAAAATTTATTCGACAAGCAACAATGTTTAATCGAGGAATATCTTTCGAAAATCAACATCAATCAAAGCCGCTGATAATATATATTGTAATGACGTAAATATATATATATATATATATATAGTAACTTATGTTCAAAAGACGCTTAGACAAATTAGTAGTAAAATTATAAGCCACATAAGAAAACTCTCAATAAAATATGTTACGTTCCTAAAAGATTTGAGGGCTAACTTAAGTACTCTATATTTGTACAGCAGTACTGCATATTGCTAGAAATAAACTGATATGAATTAGGTTTAATATCGGTGTCTAACAAATAACATACATATGTGCGTAAATTTCATATATATAGCGTGCGTAACCATCTTTGATTCGTGTTTGTATTATTATTTTCAGTTCCGTGTTCGTATTTAGAATACCTGGTAACTTTTCTGACTTACGCAGCAAAAGAGTGAATTGTACGCACCAAAAGAGTGAATTCCTCCAAGGTAGTCAATATATTTTTCTTTTTGTTTAAAGGGTGGTCAAACATCCTACCTTATATTCTTTCGAGTTAGTTTTTTTATATATATATACCTAAATGATTTGTGATCTTTATCATACTATTTAAAATATTCTTAGCTTTTAAGATAAAGCGTTCGTAATGGTAAATTTTGGTAAATAACATTACAAGATGATGTCAGCATTCTGGCCCGCATTTTTCCTATTCTTTTGCCGATTTCTGGCTCTCAACTTCCGATATTTCGGGGGATGATCCGTAAATACACTAGACAGTCCCAAGAAAGATAACTAAACGAGGTAAAATATATGAATAATGGCAGCAAAAATTAATACTAAGATGAAGAAGAGGTTTTATATATGGTTTTAAGAAATTTGTTTTTGATACGGAATAGCCGGTAATGCCACGTGGGAGCTCCCCACCGATAAGGCATAAAATCAAGTGGACGAGGGTGCACTGAAATGGAAGGCAGGATTGCACTCTTTCATTATCTCAAGTAGTGTGAGGGCGTTTTCTGGACCTTATATGTACTTGGTGATTTTGATTCCATACGTTTCATCTCGACGACACAAGAGTTTTGTCCTGTTATACTGAAAAGTTGAGGGAGGCACCGACAGATCTTTGTACATCTTTGACTATTGACTTAAACAAAAAATCTTTGCCGAAGATGTCAATTTGGTTTTTGTTTTTTCAGTTTGGAGTAATATAGTCTTTTAAATTAGTTCTGGAAAGACAGGGAAACATAAGAAACAGGTACACTCGAGTTGAGATGAACTTAATTAATTGACACAATGATAGTGAAGGCTGGTCAAATCGCCCGAACCAAGTGGTAAGAAATATGTCGGATGAGCATTTTTGTGGAGGAAAGAAAAATCATATAATGGGTTAATTGTTAAATATTTAAAGAATCGTCCACGCATTTAGTATTCGACCTAAACCTATAATCATAAACTTTGCACGTGATATTGCAAAAGCAAGAGAAGCTAGTACGTACTAAATTATATATACAATAGTATATCGTTATATACTAGTGACTAGTGTTTTGTATCTGTTCAGACCTACGTTCACATAGGTTGTGTACATGCAAAACAATTTCCCCTCGAACCAAAAAAAACTAAAAAAATCATTTTCCTCCGCGTACTAAAAATATATGAGAACATACAACTAAAGCTGATGCTCTATGTTATTATTTAAGTGCCGGATTTTCGAATAACTTATCATGATGGTGTCACAACGTGCATGTGGATGGTTGAATGTTGCAAGAATTGCTTTATGGCTTACTTCCAGGGAACATCACATAGGATATTTGAGTTTATTATTCATTGTTGGTTATTGCTTAATTTAATTTCATTAATATCAAATTAGTTCATGGAAACCAATGATGTGGTCCCTAATTGTTTATTGTTTACCGATCCCGCGAGATATAGTCATAACTCAAAACCCTAGCTAGTTGTGTAACTTGTGTACATGCACATTCTAATCTTTTTTAAAAATCACCCTCAAAAGTCCGGCTCCTCTAGCATCTGTTGGAAGTGAAAGCCGACAAGCTTTTTTGGTAAATAATTTGTTCGCCGATCAATTCTTCGACAAAAATATCTAACCATCAAAAACTCAATAAAATGAATAGAATTAAAACTAAAATGATGGAAATCCTGATTTTATAGTTCTCCCAAACGTTTGCCAACTCATAACAATTATTTTTATGTTTATGTGTAGACACCAGTAAATTTTCTGACCGGTCACACAAAATGGTAAAACTCTTAACGGGGAAAACGGTAAACGAGATTAAAATAACTACAAAAGGTAAAAAAAGAACAGCGGTAAAATGTTCCAATTTATTTGCCTCGAACAAGGTCTCGCGTTCCTTTGCTGCAATATTTACAGTATATTGAAGCTTTTATCAATCTTGCTACAAAGTTTATCATTCACAAAGTACTTCCCAAATGTAACATTAGCATCCATGGAAAAACGCGAAAGAAATTTTCATTATTGACGTAAAAAAAAAGAATTTTTTTCATTAATATTCTTTATACGGGTAAGGACAAATACGTACAGCTTATATCAATTTTTGAAAACCACTCATAATCTATAAAACGTGAAGGAAGGATCGTGTCTTGTGAAGAGGTTAAAATTATGTAATAGATTAAAACTAGGAAAGTAATTAAGGTAAAAAAAAAGTAATTAAGATTAAAAATAATTAAGAGTTAAAGTGGAGACGAGAACGGAAAGTTGATTTGGTAAGGGAAGATTCAAAATCACATGAGAAAGGAGAAAGGAGAAGGGGCTTCTTTTTGACAGTCGAAAAGGGCTTTGGAGATTGTATTTTAATCTCTATATCTCATCTTTTTATGTTTATGGCATCGATATATAGTGACATAAATCATGGAGTTTTCTTCTTTTCTTGATACTTATATGTGTAGTGTATAGTTTTTAAAGGAGTATTGAATTTGAAAATCGGCAATAAAAATGGTATTTTGTATAAGATAAATTAAAAAATGTATTTTCTAAAAGTTCTTATAAATATTTCTCTGGTTCAGCCACAAAATTTGTGACTACACATTTAGGGATCTACCTTACAAAAACAATCGATTTCTATACCAATTACATGGATTATTTACTGCTTTTGGTTTTAAATTAATATTTTCTTAAAATTATATTATCCATTTTCTATTTTTCGTCAACATCATCTATTTAGTTTATTTGGCATAAATGTCATTCAGCTATTGGCAGGCCAAAGTTAAAAATTTAAGTTGTTTCCATCTAACCATTCGAACTTTTATTTGTTTAGATCGTATTCTTTCTTTCCAACTATATCACAAATTGTTTAAATTAGAAACATCAAAGAAAGGTGGATCGTAATTGGAAAAAATGGGTTTAATGAATAAGTTTTTGAGATCATACGGGCTTAGCACAAAGACATTGGCATATATATATATATATAAGTAATAAATGAAATGAGGAATTTTCATAAAACTTTTAAATAAAGCATAACATCAATTATCTTTTGAATTTTAGAAAATTGGTGAAGAAAGAAGGACAAAATTAAAGGACGGAGAGGTAACCAAAAAAAATCACGAGCAAATAAATAAAGGTTTGATTTGATTTTTAAACTTTCTCTAAAAGTATGATTCCAATGGGATGCGTCACTTCGTCATGCATTCTCATCACATCATGCCATATCCTCTATTTTTCATTTTTTTTTTTTTTCCATATCGTCTACGATTCTTACTATTAATCAGTAAAACTAGACTAACACGAAAGAATTCATAATTTTATAAATTTTAATCATCCACACAATTCTACCATGACATAATTCATAATATTACACAATTCTACATAGTTTCTGTTTGGTGATTACACAATTCATAACATTGTTGTTATTTGTTAACTGGTATTCATATTGTTCTCATATTTGAGGCGATTGCTTGCATGCATCAGTTTTATACGTATAAGACTTAATTATAATCATAAAAATAGGATAACTATTTGATTTTATGATCTAGTTATAAACTTATAACTTCTAAATAAACCCAACTAAGTGATATAATTTTCCAATTCTTTGTTCTTGCAACTTTGTTAATATATAAATATGAAGTTGAACATTTTTCATCATCATTTTAACTGCATGGATATACCAAAAATTATTCAAAGATATATAACATCGTCCATCTATATTTGGATGATATCATTCTGATTGTACCTACCAAATTTAACGTATTTACCACAACACTTCTAGCATCTCACCATTGAGATATTAGTGTCTACATCTTAGTTCTACCTCTTGTCGTGACAATTATTGATCTCAAAATCGATCGGTCTTGCAGACATCAAAATTATATAGAAGTACTGTTGAATTTATCCTTATCCTTGACTTATATGAGAGGTAGCTATTAAAAGAAACCCACTATATAACGAAGGAAATTAAACCCTCTTTCGATTGAAAGAAGCTTTGACAAATTGAGTTTTATGTCTTCTCTTTTTACTCCTTTTGTAATACAAAAAGATTTCCTCTAGGGTACAATGCATGTATGTTCAAATAGTATTGTTGGTCTTTGTGTCATTGTCCATCAAAATGTTTCATCTTATTCAACTGGATGAGTAAAATAGTTCATCAAGAATCAGATATTGTTGGGATAAAATATCAGCTTTATCTCAACTTTCACCACATACTTTTTTTTTTTGCGTACATAAAATATAAGACTTTTCTTCCATTCATTTATTACCAATAAAAGTTGAAACCACACACGCTTTCGATTACCAGTTTTCTTAGGGAATTTGTCTCTCAAGTGTCCCTCTCTGATTACATCTGCATATGAATGTGTGCTACTAAATAATTTGAGTTCAACTATCCATTAATTGGTCGTGGGTTCAATTCTAGATATTTCTAGATTGCTTCAAAATATATTGAACAAATGTATGGAATCAATATTGATTCCCATTTTGTAAAATAGTAAATGATAAAACTATGGAATAACTATAATTCTATTAAAAATATATTTTGTAGGATGAAAATCTCGTAGAAAACAAATCGCAGAAAATAGAGTTAACTTTCGTTTACAAACAAAATAAGCTTAATAGATGAATTAACAACTAAATTTTTCTTTCTTTTTTACTGAGATTGTATATTAATAGAATCATGTTCGATATATCAGTAAAAAAAAAATTTGGCAACGATACGTGATTCGTGAGTAACTGGTAATGGTTCAACATATTAAACAAATAGAATATCTTGGATAGCAGCATAACTCATATCGCTAATTGTATCTCTCTAAGATCGTTTATTCGGATTCGGAGCACTTAGTTGGCTAAAATATTAGTTTAGACAATAAATTTTGACACAGTAACCAAAGAAACTAATTAATTCCCAAGAAATTCATAAAAAGAAAAAAAAATCCATGATGGTTCGCTTACGGTTCATAAAAACAGATTGACCTATGTAAATTACAACTCATATTTTTTTCTTCCCGCTAAATGATTCTTTTCATTTGAGTTTTCTTGGCTTCGAGTGATATATATTCAAATTTGCTACGTTATATATATGAGAAAAAGATTACAGTTTTATGGAGAAAAAAGACAAGAAGATATACATTTACAATATGAAGACTAGATAGGTTTTAGACAACAAACTAAATGAATAAAAATGGATTTTGTGGACTCAAATCACATGCTACATTGCTACTGCAATATTAAAACATAAGTATGTCGGTTGCATCTTTTCAATGTTTCGTTTCAACTAAATATAGAATATCAGAATATTTGGTACTATTGGTAATATATTTATTTGATATTATATATCATCACACTGCTTACTATCTTGAATTATAGACTTAGGTTTAGGTTTGAAATAAATGGCACGGTGAAAAGCACGAGTGGTTAACAATTCCGAAAGATAAATTTCATATGCAACCAAGAAAGATTTGACAAGATGGGTCGAAAAAAGATAACACACTCAAAACTCTAGAAACTAGCATTCTCAAAATGACCCAACAATGCTAGTATTAAGTTTTTTTTTGGTAAAATCAATGCTATTAATTATATAGGTATAAATGATAAATCCTTCTTCTGAAAAGCAGATTAGATGTTAAACGTCATCGAACTATTACGATTTTATTGTAATCATTTAGTGAGTTCACAAAGATAATCAACACTTTAGGCGTCAATTAAATTTCGTGTGGTGTTAAAGAGTGATGTTATACGGTTTATACTTGAAGTCTCAAAAAGGGGAGTTAGTATAATGATCGAAAAAATATCAAAGAAATTTTCTTTTAGGCAGGGTGGTGTTTTTCTTCTTTAGAAGGTAGGGCCATGGACTCATGGTTAAGACTTAAGAGAAAGACTAAAAATCGATTTAGAGACACATAATTACACGGCAAGTTGGTATCTAAATTAGTCTCCCTAATGAATAAAGAAACACAATGTGCATCAAAATGTCTTTGAGACCATGGAGTTAAGATCCAATTAGAAGAGATTAGATTAATTAAAGTCTTAAGTCGTAAAAACTTTTAAGCCCATCGGTTCATGTCTCCAATTACCCAAACCGGTAGGTCCATTACCTATCGAACACTCGCTTGGCCCCACGTACTCTTTTATATCATTTCCCTTGAAAAATAATTAAATCTTTTAGTATATTTCATGCTAATGTCACATATAAAACAATAATAATATCATGTCATTCACTTAAATTTACATGGTTTTTTTCGTTCGATTTCACTTATCCATTAAAATAGTTTTATTCACCTAAATTTGATTGTTTATAGCTGTAAATCTTATTCATTCCTTTTTACACGGGGTTTTCGTTCGATTTCACTTATTCATTAAAATATTTTTATTCACCTAAAGTTGATTGTTTATAGCTGTAAATCTGATTCTTTCCTTTTTGGTGATTTTAAATTTAACTAATTTACAAAACCATGGAAAATACTAAAAATAAATTAGTATACTGATTTAGACTGTTAATAAAATATTTATATATGTAAAAGTTTTGCTCATTAAAGAATAAGAAATTTTAACTTTGAAATTGAAATTCAAAACAACGTTTAGTTGACTTTAAACACAAAAGGAGACAAATGAAAACAACATATGGCTTTGAATGTTCTCTGGCTATGAAACTGTGATTCTTGAAAATTTGGTTTAGGAAGCAGTACATTTTTTACAATCCTCTCTATTAAATAACTCATTAACGATAATATTGTGACACAAAGACGTTTGGTGCGTCTGGACAATTGAATACCTTTGATCAAAGTCGTAATTCAATTGATCATAGACGCTAGGTGTCCATAAATACCCTATTGATTTTTAAAAGTTATAAATATGCAATATTGTTACTTTTTATTTCATTTTATTTGTATTTGAAGGAAAAAAATTGTTTCAAAATTAAAAAAAAAATCTCATTTTCTAGATAAAAGTAAGCACTATTTTTTTTTATCCTTGTATTAAATGATATTTTATCCCGCTCTTATTGGTAAATCCTAAAATTAAAAATAAAACATAAAGTTATAAAAGAAATTTTATTTTATTTAATTAACTAGTGTGTAAAAAACTTAAACTACAAATAAAATGAAGCAGAGTATTAAGCAAAATTAAATGGTTCTAAAAGGATAAAGGCTACCATAAAAAATCATAAATTCATGGTTTAAATTTTATTATTGTATAATGACTTTTGTCTAGATCTACTATGATCAATAACATGCATTAAATTCACATTGAATAATTTCTTCTCTTCTCTTGTAAATGTATGTTTTATGTTTTTCCTCATAAAATCTAATAATGGTGATGATTGGGATGATTCTATCTAATTCTATAATTATGATATTTTCTTTACTTTTAAACTTGAGATTTCTGATTTTTTTCTCCAGTTACATTATCATTAAAATATATCTTTAATGTTTTCATATTATAAATTATGATTGATGAATAAATTTAACTCTCTACAAATTTGAAAACACGATATTTCACAGTGAAAAATTCATGTGCACCAATAATAAAGAGATACAATATACAGTTCTATGAACACCATATGCTCACGGTAAACTAATTTATCTTCAACAAGCGGAGACATGATGAAAAGTTTTATCACTTTATGTTCGAGATCTTTAGTAAGATTGGCTCCATTAATAATTCATGTTTTCTAAAATTAAACCTTTTATATGATGTAAAACATTTTAGTCTACAATTTGAATATATTTTTGGATTTGAATTAATTATGGATCTTAAATTTTTATTTTATTAGAAATATCCTCTATTTTATCACACGAATATTTACATAGTCTAAAAATCGACTAAAACTTTTAGGCATAGACTATAAATCACCTGTTTATTAAGCGTCTAATTCTTTTTTAAACACTAAAATATATTGATCATTGGAGACATGTTATAACAAATTTACACGATGCCGCATTGCATGAGTTGACAGAGTTAGTCCTAGTAACAATAATATTGCTGATTCTTGTCGTATCATTGGAAAAAACTTTAGATGTGTAGGGTTGAGGCTTCGAAAAATAATATAGATGTTGGTGAGGCTTTGGATGATGCAATGAAGTCTTGTAGATTTGAAATGGTTAGTGCCCTTTTTATATTTGCTTTTGTTTTGACAATAATTTTGAGAGAAATTGATAAATTGTTATGATACAAGAAATAATTTTAACAAAAAAAACACAATAAAGAAGAAGATCTTTTCTTGGAGACCAAAGAAGGTGGGGAACAGACTCAAGACATAAGTGGAAAACATAGAGTTGTAAGACGTAGTCATAATAGCTAGGGATATAGGGTGTATCAAATGTTTTCACAAAACAATCTATTAAAATATTAAATGGGAGGTTAAGAATATAATAAGGATAGTAGACGCATGCATTCGACCCTAATATGGAAAATCCCAGTTGAGGTATTGAAAAGATTAAACAAGATGGGAAATAAACTATAGAAAATATGCGAAATAGGGTTTGACTATGAAAATTTAAAAGTAGAGAGGGAAAAATAACCGGCAAACAAATCGGATCAAATCACATTTGACTATTATTGAGTACACCAATGTTGGACTAGGCATATATTTAGTTCTAGGCTTCTAGCTAGATTTAAAAGTTAATTATATGCGCATACGTCATGCACAAGTCGGGTTTGGTGGATTTTCCGAGTGTTATTCTTTGACATTAAGATTGGTTTTGTTTCAAAAAGCATTTGAAAAGACTTCACATATGTTAAAGATTGATTATGTTCTTGACAGTTTAGTCCATTTGATAAACAAATATTTTCAATGACTAAAAAATCAACGACCGTTTGATTTTTAATGTATAAGAAATTAGCCTAAAGCCAAGTCGGAAAAACGTAAGCCACTACTATAGTACTATATCTCTAATCATGCCATTAATTAACAAACAGAAAATTCGAAGTTCGGCCTTATGGTTATACGAGTTCGATATTGATGTCACGTGTATTTCATTTCTGAAAACTTTAAATGGGATTTATAATGTTAATATATGAGAGGCTTTTGTAAGATAGAAGTTGAGGTCGAAGAAGAAACTATAGAAACGTAATTCAAAGGAATAAATGGTTTGAAAAAATGCTTTTCAAGACTTGTGTACCTTCTGTGTGAATCAATTGAGTCTTAGCATAACTTGATATTTCTATTTTTCAATGCTAAATATGAGCATATGTATAATTAGTAGATACCTTACAAATTGAAGATTCATTTATTACAACGTATACATTTTTAAGACAAAACTTTTGTAATGGAAAAGCTTTAAACTTTAAAGGGTTTATGTTTGTGGACCACGTAATGTCTTGGAGATGAACTGTTTGGCTGTCTACTTAGTGCGATCAAGAAGACAGAGAGAGAGACGAAGAAGAAGAAAATGTTACTGATGAATGATGATAAGATGGAGAATTGTTTTTTTTATAATAAAAATTAATATGTTTTCTATATTGGGGGTTTCCTAAAGATAAGTGTTGCCTCTTTCTGTTGACTTTGTGGCGTTTGTGTGTTTTGTTTTGGTCATCGACGATCACTTTATGTGGTTTATATATCAATAATATATTTATATGGTTTATGTGTGAGTGGGTTGTGAAAGATAAGGAGACTTCTTTTTTTTCCTTTTTGTTGGTATCCCACTTTCTGCAATTTCTCCCCATGAATAGGCTTGTGTCTCACCATTTCATTATCCTTATGTATGCATTTCTTACAAAATTTTCTTATGAGGAATTCGATATTCTAAGGCAGAAATTCATACAATTTCCCAAATACCATTGTTTTAAAATATGGTTTATATAGATGTATACACAGTGCATGTACATTATAATATTGTATTGTTTTATACTGGTTATATTAGTAAACTTTATGTTTCTATTAATATAGTATAATTTTCAGATGGTTGTGCCGTCTTACTAGCATTCCTTCAATAACATTTTAAAATATACAAGTTATCTAATGAATTCTGCAAGTAACCAAAAATGTGCATGTTTAGATTGCACAATTGCACAATGTGTACATGTAGTACTTTACATGGCATTTATAGTATGATTATATCTTTCTTTTTGTGGAAGATTGTAAGAAGCACAAAAATAGCTTTTTGGATTAGTGGATTGTGCTACGTACTCGTTTATTTGCAAGCTGATCTTTGGGTTTAAAAGCCTTTACAAATAAGTGATGGTGAGACATCAAACCTGAGCTGACACATTTGTTAGTGGCCACTTGACACATTGATTGGGTAGTATAAGTTTCATACCTTTTGTTCCAAATCGTCTAATCCAATAAATTGTTGACGAAAAATCAGTATAAAAAGCTATGGCATAAAACATAGTTTTGCTTTATTCTAAAGGGCATGTTTTTGCTTTGTTCTAAAAGGCATATATGTTTTACATTTGTGGCGATCAGTAACATAGCAAAATGATACACCAACTAAATTAAAAAAAAAAATTAAATGGACTTTTGAAAAATTAAAGTCAACAGAAATTTCATAGTTCCCTGATAATATCAGAGAACATATTTGTGTCGGTCTTAGTCTCACGCTCACAATAGTAAATAGATAAATAGTTAAAATAAACTCTACCAAGTGTTTCAGAAAATATTCGAACACAAATTCTGCTGTCATCTGTACATGTAATAAATACTCCCCCAACACATACATATTAATACATCCTATAGAGTTTTAAAATCAGTGTAAATTTTCCACAGAACCTGCAATAATGGATGTAAAATTAAAATTGAAAGAGCCCAACAAGATGACGGTAAACATTTAATTGATCAGAATTTGCCGTCTGACAAGTTTTAAATATGTCCCCTCAAATCTTTATTTTAAAATTTTTGAATTGGGAATTATACAGTAACCTTAGACGAAATCAACAGAGATTTTTGTTATCATTATTGCCCCATTCAATTTTGTTTTGCTAACTAATTTAATAGGTACTAATAAGTATTAACCATTGTGAGATCACTCAAAAACAGAGATTTGTCCATCCCAGCTACAAGATGCGACCACATTAGACAAAACGGGATGGTATGAGACATCAACGCAGGGCTGTTCATAAGCCTTGAGCTTCTTTATGAGCTCAGTGGATTTGTAGCTGTATATGTATATGGAACCATCCGATGAGCCAGAGACCAACGTTTCTCCGTCTGGGCTAAAGTTACATTTGATTGGGAAACCTGAGACCCAGTGACCTTCGTATCTCTTGTATTTGTTGAGCTTGAAAGGCGGGTTTGTTGAGAAGATTGCTGCGTAGTTTCCATGAGATTGGGCGATGAAGACTGGGTCTTGCGGGTGATGTTTAATGCAGGGGCATGTGTATGCTTCTACATAGACCTGAGAGAGAGTGGCCGTAAATATAACAACTAAAGAAATATTAATGTTACGATGTGCAGCTTATTTCTAGTTCTCAGATCTCTAAGCTTGACTCTGTTTGCATTAACATTTCAAAATCTCAATGGCATACCACGTACATATACTTTCATCAAAATATAAAATTGCCCTTTCAAACTACCGAATTAGAAGAAAATGCAACATCAATAGGAGAAAGTTATTGAGAGTAATGAACTGACCTGATTAGATAGAGGAACCTCTCTTGCAATATCCCAAACTATAACAGCATTCTCACTTATATTTCTACCAGATACATCACTCGAAGAGATGAATCGCTTCCCACCGGCGACAAACTCAACATCAAGAATCGGACCAAGATCTCGGATGTATTCGTGCACAACTTTTTCAGTCCTAATATCCCATAATCTAAGACTTCCCTTAGATCCTCCAGAAAGAAACACGTTATAATTATCTGGGTGAAACTTAACCACTCCAATAACCTGATCCTCTTTAAAAGATTGTATCTCCACTCCTCTTTCAACATCAAATAGCCTCGAAGTACAATCATATCCACAAGAAAGCAACGAAATGCCTTGCTTCGACCACTTCACATCTTTAACCGGTGCATTGTGATGAAGAAAAGCACGTACTTTCTTAATACCATTGCTCCACACATTCCACACGCAAAGAGAACCATCTAATCCCGCAGAAGCAAGAAGATGAACTACAAAATAGCTCTAATGAACAAATGAATGAGGGCAAAGGATATTGCCAACTAGAACGAAGATAACATAAGCCAAAGTTGTGACTATCAAGAACCAAGTCAATCACAAACTGTATAACATTTTTTAAAGATGTTCACCAATCTGTAGAGCTGAGGCAAGAACATACCATGACTTGTTGACCAATCAATAGCAGTAACCGCCTTGGTATGGCCGGTTAAAGAAATCGAAATCCTACTCGGCATTTCGTTTCGCTTTGATCGATTTGTAACCGAAGATAGAACATGGCGATGCACATTTGAGTCTGAGATACTTCCTAGAACTGAGATTCAGAAAGCTTTATACATATTAGTAGAAACGCAACAGCGTAATTAACAAACACCAAGCCAATGATGCAGATTAATGAACTTTAAGCAATTATTCAAACTTACAAGGAAAAAAAAACTAAATTAATATTCAATTTAAACAAGAACTAACAGTAGAAATGATTTAAGCATGATTCGAAATTACCAGTATGGGAGGTAGAGGAGAGTTTCTGAGTCAAATCGGAACTCGGAATCGTTGAATCGGAGGCTTGAAGTGATCTCTCTCTCTTGGATACGTATCGACCTGGAATCGGAGAGGTGGTTTGAGGATCCGGATAGGAACTATACGGCCGACGTGATGATTTGTATCGTCGTTCATCCGGGTCTGGATATGGACGTTTAGAAGGAATAGACGGAGGAGTTGGCAATAGGTGATCGGCCAGTGGTTCAGGTTCATCGTCGGAGTCATTGGCATACGAACTGCATATTAGGTCCATCGGAAACTGCAAGTCCAACCACCGAACAAGTGACCGTAGATTGAAATTGGCCTTCCATGCGTAAGAGAAGCTGGATCTTTCCTCGGCTTTTATTTGGGCCAGAAGAGTGGGCCCAGGCCCAATATCACCTTATAGAGTGTAACTGAGCATTCCCTTGCAAAGCCATAACTTTAGTCACTAAAAGCTTGAAACTTTTACGCAGCGGTAGCATTTTTTTTGTCTACCCATTTTAGGACGGTCATAGTCTCGTAGTTATCAAAAACCAATTTTGTTCCTTTCGGCTATTGAATTCGTTAAAAAATGGACTATGATCTGTTACAAACACTGGGCCTGAGCTCTTAGTGTGCATGTGGGTAAGGTTTCATTTAGATCCCAAAACCGGAAAAAACAAACAAACAAAGCATCCCATAAAAGAAAAGTGGATGAAGAAACTTTTTATTTTAAAAGTTTTACATTATTAGAAACGACGGCAAAATATATATATATATATATATATACAGTAAGAGAAAATCAATTATTATATTTTAATACAAATGTAAATTGTAATTACTGATAAATAAATAAATAAATTTACAATGTGTTGATTTGAAATTGTTGTGTTACGAATTATTTCTCCAACTCAGTATATTGATTTTCTTTGACATCTTGATATCATCCATCATCGGTGACAATATGTTAATTTATTGTGAGAAACCCTATTTTAATTTAATGATATTAATTTGATAGCATTTTCAAAGTTTTGAAACATAATGTATATGCTAACTTTTTATTTGGAATATTAGTTTTTTATTTTATTTTTGATAAACTATATTATTAGTTAATCGACTTAATTCTATAACTAAAATTTTTGATGTCAACATATAATGTTCATGAAACTTATCTACGATCATTTCATTATATGTCGTTAGTCTCACTAACTTCTGTAACAAAAAAAAAGATTACTGATAAATTTTACTAAGATAATAGAGACAGTGGTTTTTAATAGGGTTTTACATTTTTATCAAAATTAAATATTTATAAATCGACTGGCAGACTAAACTGTTGATCAAAATTTATTTTGGTGGTTGAATAGTTTCCGTTCAATACAATCAGGAAAACAAAATCCCTATATTTCTACAAGTTTTATAATAATCAGATTCTTAATTAATTGTTGGAAAAAAAAAAGTTTTTTTAAAATTTCTCCAGTACATAGGGGCCATGCATGTAACTGAATTTATCTTCGCATCACAGTTTAGTTTAAGATTTCTCCAAATAATTTACCGGGGCCCAGCAGACTAATTAAAAAAAAAAGTAAAAAGGAAACAAAATTTTAAAACGAAAAAAGCAAATGCTATCACAAGTCTCACGCGTGTAAAACTGCATGAGCCACACGTGGGCCAAGCTAATAACCGGTAACCTTCTGCGTCTCTCACAGTAAGACACAGAAGAAACGAGCGCTGTGAACACATGTGACAACTCTTCTCCAGGTGACCGGTACATTGGGACCCATAAAAGATCCACGTGGATAATAGCTATTAGCTATCGTCGGCTAAAACAGGTCCCCTGATTGGTTAACGTAATCATTTTATCCATTATGGGCCCCACAATACTGTGTTTCGCGTGACTCTCTCACACTGGCGTATTTGTAACAAATTACTGTAACTCTCTCGGAGAATAAAATCAATTCTTTCTTTAATTAATCATAATTCAAATATAAGATTTTGTAGCTCTTATCTAAAATGACCACATATCTCGATTTCTAAATATATTCCATTTTGATCCCAATAATCTTAGCTAAAAATAAGAGGTAGATTCGAATTTCAGAAACAAGAAATTACACTTAGAAGAATGAGATTTATGACTGCCACATAATTTAACCGTTACTTGTTTTCTTTTCATGCAGAGGCCCTATGTCTCAAAGTTTATTTGGCACTGCTTAAAAGACGAAAATGTCATCTTAATTAATTAAAGGCCTCTAACTGAAATTTGGACAATATTTACAATATACGATAAAAAATATATACAATAAACGAAAAAACTAAATAAATAGATTGATTTATTTTACAATTTTTTAAAAACAAGTATTATAAACGACAAATTAGTTCATGTTAATATCGTTTAAAAATAGTTACAATAGATGATAAAATAATAAATAAATTTATTTTACGATCAATATCATTTAGAAATATATACAATAAACGAAAAACTAAATAAATAGATTGATTTATTTTACAAAATTATTTTAAAATAAGTATTATAAACGATAAATTAGTTCATGATTAATATCGTTTAAAAATATTTACAATAGACGATAACATAATAAATAGATTTATTTACTTTACGATCAATATCATCTAAAAATACATACAATAAACGATAAATAAAATAAATATAGTTATTTACTACAAAATCAATATTGTTTAAAATATGTACAAATAAACGACAAAATATTTCACAACAATAACATTTATAATACGTATGATAAACGACAAACTAAATAACTAGATTTATATAGTGCACGATCAATGTTGTTCAAAAAGTATGTATAATAAACGACACAGTAAATAGATAAATTTATTGAATTAACGATCAATATCTTTATTCTGAACGATAAAATAGTGCACCATCAATATCGTTATTAGCATCAATAAAAATAAGATAATGCACGATCAATACCGTCAAAAATAAAATAGTACACGATCAATACCGTTAAAAATAAAATAGTACACGATCAATACCGTTATTAGCATCAATAAACGATAAAATAGTACACGATCAATATCGTTATTAGCATCAATAAACGACAAAATAGTACACGATCAATACTGTTATTAGCATCAATAAAGAAATCATTAATAAATAAATACTGATTTGATTGTTAATAAAAAATAAAATCATGCATGCAAAATAAATATAAATTTTGTAAATTTATTTTAACCATTTGGTGTCAAATATGCAATAAAGGTTCAATACATAATTTCAATTGCTTGTTCTATTGGCAGTGCTAATGAGAAGATGTATTTAATAAGAAGCTTTCGTCACCAACAAATGAAGAAGAAAAAGAAATACAATAACTAAATGATGAAGTATTCTGTATTACTCCTTAAACTATCAATTTCTAGCATCTAATTCATACTCATTAGGTGTTAGATTACCCTACAATCAAAGTTAATTGTGCACATAGCACGTCCCTCTATAAATACATTATATGATACAATACACAAATTTCTTCACATTATTAGTTAAATACAAATTTATAGAAGGATTAATATCTCAAATTTAGAAAATAGTACTAATTTCCATGAATAAAAAACAATGATACACTAGTTCAACTAAATAAAATTCGTGTGCGTGTAGACAAAACCTTCGTTGTGCCTTGGTTGTTAGTACACATTTGTGTACTTAGTGACATATATATTATTTTCTTAATTAGATACTTTAAATCATTAGTTTTAATTCTAAGTATATATTTTTCCCACAGTTCCCTAATGTTTTAAGCTATTTTTGGTGTTTTCAACCACTCTTTTCTTATTCTTTCTTCCACATGCAATCTTTTTTAAAAAGAAATTCTGTCAACCGCTATATAATTTCCATTTTTTCACACAAAATTCTAAACTTAATAACTTAACCATAACAATTATATTAATATGGTCCCATTCACTCACCAACCAAGGGCAGATACGTCATTCCACCTCTGCCTTCTTCCTCATTTAAGACCCGCTCTCTCGAAATGAATCATCGCCGTAAGAAAATAAAACCTCTCCTTGTCTCTCTCTCTCTCTCTGTCTCTCTCACACAAAAGCTATGAACAAGCTCATTTCCCATATGATCCTTCTCTTCATCACAACTCTCCTCCTCTCCTTCACTCTCACCACGCCGACGTTTCAAACAGTCCAAGACGTGCTCCGGTCACAAGGTCTCCCGCCGGGACTATTGCCAAAAGAAGTTGATTATTACACTCTTCAAGAAGACGGTCGTCTTGAGGTTCACCTCGTGGCGCCTTGTTACGCCGAATTCGAGACGCGAGTGCACTTCGCCGCCGTCGTGAAAGCGAATCTGAGCTATGGGAGTCTCATCGGACTGGAAGGGCTAAAGCAAAAGGAGCTCTTCTTGTGGCTTCCGGTGAAAGATATAGTCGTCGAGAATCCTAATTCCGGCATCATTACATTTGATATCGGCGTCGCTTTAAAACAGCTTTCACTCTCTATCTTCGAAGACCCTCCCAAGTGTAACCCTGATCAAGGTAAACAACCTTTTTGGATTACACAAAAATTTTCTTTTTTGTTTGATGAATTTTAGCTTGTTTTTTACAGTTCTTTTATTTTATTGTGATAAGATTAGCTATTTGGATTTTCTTAATTTAATTTCCATGATGACTATACATATTACAGTGTCTTTTAAATACAAATATATCATCTTAATTATCGTTTTTAAACCTTTGCCACAAACCTTGTAACAAAAGAAAAAAAAAACCTTTGCCAGCATAGAAAATTTTGTCTCGGAATTTTGGAAAACATATTTTTTATCATGATCGGGTTCGGGTTAACTAATTCTTCGGTTTTGAAGCTTACTTTCTAATTGAAATTAATTTAGGTTTATTAAAGTCTGTCTATAAATAATTGGCTATACCAAATCAGTTTTGTGTTAATACTGTTTTTAGCCCCCAACAAAACTCAAATATTTAGTTTTTTTTTTTCTTTTCAAAATGCTAGATTGAGTGTTTGTTTGCAAACGATAAAATAAAATCGTTTTTTACTAAGAAAATGTGAATAATATCAATGTGATAAACGGTACCGGCCCGTAGTCGGCTGATGCCTAAAGCAAATCAAATCGATAATGCCCTTTTAATTGTAAACTTAATTTCACAAAAATATAAAATAACTAATATTAATTATCTAAAAAATCATCTAAAACATTAATACATTCTTAACCATAAAAATAAGCATCATTGTTTTTTTGCTGCAAAATCATTAATCAACTTTGAATAATCGAGCTTTTCAACCAAATCGTATTTTATTGATATTATCGTCAATCTATTCAATCTTTCTTGACGTAGTCGATCGTATATAGGTTTATGAGCTTTAATTTCGAAAAACTTCTTTCTGCACAATCAACTGAAACTGGATTTGTGAGTAAAATGTGATACACATCTATGTCTGGATAACAAGCATTTATTTTTTTCATAAATTCCAACACTTTGACCGCTTTTGTGATTTCTGTTGGCAATACTTATATTAAAAGTTTAAGCTCCATAAATAGATTTTTTTCTAAATCTCTATGTCCATCATGATTTAAAGAACATTCAAATTTCATACAAAATATCACAAACTTATCATATTTCAGTGATCTTAAATTATTTAAACCAAACAAAAATCCAAAAATCTTTTCATAATACTCAAATTTGACCTCAAAATATCAAATTTTTTTTTAACCAGATACTTATTAGTATATCTGAATATGATACCCTAAAATTTCTTACAATATTTGGTGCCTAAAGCCCTTGCTTTAGAGGCTTTAGTCCAGGGCCAGCCCTGGTGATAAATTACAAAGTTAGTTAGAGTCTATTTGTCTGTTTTCACTGGTTATGGGTCAATCCTCGTTAGAAGCTTAGTAAAATTGATTACTTCGGCAGTTTTCGCTATATTATTATTCATTGAAAATGTGAACTCAAATAAAAAACGAATTCTGCGAGGAGAGAAAACTGAAGCATTAAATTTCAAAATTAGTTCGTTTTTCAAAAATAAAACTAAAATATTATTTTGGCTTGTGGGGAATAGAAGTGGTACAGTGAAGAAGTCATGACTTGGTTTGTGTTTTTTCTTTCTCGTTTATATGTTTCGACGACTTTGAAAACTCTTTTGGATTTTATTGTCTGATATGTTTTCCAGTTTCAATCCGAGTCGTGTCTCTGTAACTGCTGACATTACATTTCTCTTTCTTCCTTTCCTTTCTTGTTTTTTTTATTCGAATAAGAAGTATATTCGATCAGTAACTTTTACCAAATTTTATTATTTATTTATTTTTACTTGATTAAATATGAATATTATGTATAATTCTCTTTTCGTAGATCAAATAGCCAACTTTAAGAAATGGAAAGAATACATGGCAGTTAATTCAAATAATTTTTTTCTACGAATATGTTTTCCTCGTCTCTTTGTTTTTTTGTTTTTGGATGTTAAAATAGTCAAAACTAAAAATTTATGATTGGATTTCTGTTTCAGACATTTTGAAGGGAGAGATGAGAAGAGAAAAAGGATTTGAAAAGCTATAAGATGAGAATTAGAAAAGACCGAGAGCCCGCTTGTCCCTTTAAAAATTTAAAACTATGAACTAATCAAAAAGATTAGTATATGCTAATTATATGAATAGGTTAGATATTTGTGAGTTCTTGTAAAGATGAGACTCTCAATGTTCTATTCTATGTATTGTTTTTAGTTCAAAACTGTAATTTCATTATCATTTAAATTGATAATGTTCTGTTGGTAATGTCTATGATTTGTTACTTAATTGCTTACATAGTCCAGTGGTTATAGTTGGTAAACTTTTTATTGGTGTCTTTATATAGTTTTAGTGATATCCACCAAGTGACTTCAAACCGTAAATTAATTAAAATTTGATCGACGAATTTGATTAAAAATAAATTTACGTCACATGTCAAACACAGTAGTGGACTTTTAAAGGTTTTACATTTATTGATTTGTAGGGGATTATAAAAGTTTCATGTATAATACTATATGATTAATATTTTAGAAAGTTAGGTCTAACTGAAATTATAAATTACAAAAATAATAACTAAAAAATTGGGATTTTTTGTTTAAACGGTTTATGGTAATGTGGTGGATACGTGGCAACTCAGATTCAAAGAATAATGTGTTTAAGTTGTAGAGAGTTATTGTCTTTATTTTCTCTAATTGCACAAATTAAATTTTTTATATCTATCGTTAATCTATATATCTCTCAATGTTAAATGACAATGACGAAAATACTTTTCATTTTTATTTAAAATTGTTTTAAATTTATTGGTCGAATACAACTATTAATCCAATTCTATTCATATAACCGCACAAGTTATACTAGGTTATACCTAGTTCTTGGTAGTTCTACCAGTATAATTAGTATTTATTATATACGTAGTTATAACAGTTCTACCACAAATCTCAAATTCGAACTCTGATCGCGCGGACGAACACGGAAAGTCCGAACCACTGACTTACTATTTTTTGATATTATTAACAATTATATATATATATATATATTTATTTAGTCGATTTTTGAAATTTATTAAAGATAAATTTATCATTTAGGTCTTTTGGACCATGGCTCAGTTGTAAACAACCCAAAAAAACAAAAAAAAACAACTCCTTTAAAGATAATATAGATAACAATCGACTAAATCTCAAAATAACCTTAATTAAGCGCCTGCATGCGGAATATTCTTTGAAATTCTGTTTTGTGAACCTAGTTGAGGATTTTATGATACATGAACTAACTTAGAAGTATCAAAACATTATTGTGAATTGTGATAACTCAAGTAGTATTTTTAATCGGCATGAATGTACATGTCAAAACTCAGTCATAAGGGAAAAAGAGGAGATAATATGGTGACTCTGTTTTAATTTATCAAATACAAATATAAGGAAAAATCATTTTTTCTTCCCTGATTTTCTTCCGCACTTCATCGTTCATATTTATCAATTACACGTTCACAACTAAAAGTTTCTGGTTTTAAAAAGTAAAAAAGTAATAGACCCTACTAATAACTGTCTTAAGAGCTGATGACTTTGTATTTTTGTTGACGATTTAATGCTGGAGAATAAAGAGTTGAAAGAATGAAAATAAGGGTTGAGAAATCTTTGCTCTTTTTTATACAATTTGTTGCATTATATTAAAAGGGGCAAAAGTTACAATCTTATTGTATTATACGATTGATGCAAAAGTTAGATTGAGATACAATAAGGCAAAAGAACCATATAAACTTATGAGATATGTTGAGAAAATTTACCAAGAAAGATTTAACTTTTATGAAATGTGATTCGTTTGGATAGTAAATGCCTGCATTTACACTTTTTCAGTCCATCATGACTAACAGTCACTCAGGTTTTTTGTATGACTGGAGCAGTGAACTTTTAAACATTATGATAAAATAAAATTCTGAGGTGGTAGAGTTTTTGTGAAAAAAAAAATGAAGATGAAGATGCACAAGAGATTGATTACAAAAATGGAATAGTTGTATGCTTGGTTAAAATCTTGCTTAGAGGTATATCATAGTTTTTCGACCTATGAAAAATGTAAACTTGGTTTTCAAACTCAGACCACCCCACCCTTTTGATTTTTTTTTTTTTTTTTGGCACAATTTATAGAACTTTGTATCACATTTCTTTCTCAATGAAAACACAATTGCATGTTTTAGAATGGTTAATTTTGATTGTTCAATACAAAAAGATTGAGAGTAATAATTTCTCTTTTCATATAATGTTATTGCTTCCATCGCGTCTGATCCTAAGAGTCTACAGATTCTTTTACAAGACAGTGACACTCAAAGTTGTTTGATTAACGGAATATGTCTTTTTCTATTTTCTGGGTAGGATCACGTTACGAAGGATGGAAAATACAAGTCTTAAAATCCAAAATATTTCGATGAACCGAATCTGGTAATTAGTTAATAATAATATAAGATACACTTTGACCTAGTAAACATTAACTAATAACTATGACTTCTTGGGCCTAATTACAATCATATATTTATTGCTGACGTCATTTTACTTCATGGATAAGGCATTTTCTTTCTTTAAAATCAAATTATAAAGAATCATTCGTCGTCGAAATCGCAATAATTCAATTTTCCCCCGAATCTCCGAAATCGTGAAGATCAACAGCCATGGGAGGAGGAAGAGCTATGACGACGGCAGCGAAGGTAGCTGGAATCGGTGTTGCGAAAGGAGGATTTAGGGGAGGATTTGGATTTCCTCCGGCGACTGAGCAATTTAGGGTAAAAAGCGCCGCCGCCGCCGCCGCGTCTAAACCTGTTTCAGCTTCGATTTCATCGGCGGTTAATACTTCCGTCGAAGATGAGCCGATTAGTATGCAGAGAATGGTTTGGGACGATTGGGAATTTGCCGGTGTTGAAGAGGAATCGATTCCCAGAGTTGTATTCAGCAAACCTCCGACTCTACAAGAGGCTAAGGAAGCTACTGAAGATCTCAAAGAAGCTATCGATTCGTAAGTTATTTGCTATATTTGGATTGAATTAACCTAATTTGGCTTCTGATCTCTAATCTTAAAGACTTTGGCTTTATCTAATTAGAGTAGAACTTGATTAAGTAGAAGATTTTTTTCAGAGTGTGAAGTGTATTGTTGAATAAAAAAAGGTTTCATTTTGGGATGATGCTTAAGTCGGTTTTTGTGTTTATATGTGTGTTGTTTAATGGAGTATGCAAACATTATTTAGGGTTTATATGTCATCTCCAAAGTCGTCTTCTACAATGGAAGGATCAAATGAAGGTGGTTCTGTTTCCAAAATGCTTTCAAATTTTCAAACTTCTGAGAACCGAGTTGTGGAATCAGCTGTTCCACAAGTTGCTCTTCAAGCTTTTGCTTTTCTCAGTGAAAACACAGCTGCGCAGGTATATCTTTTTTTGTTATCTTGTTACATATATACATATACCTCAGATTTCTTCGTATACAGTTAAGCTTTGCTGCTGCTACACTTTCACATTTGTTGTTAGTTTGTGCAACACTTAAGTTTTTATAGTAGTTTAATTGTTTCTATTTTTACAGTCTGTTGTTGCTTCTATTGCGTGTGACCCCAAAGTATGGGATGCTGTAATGGAAAACAAAGATCTCATGAAGTTTCTCCAGACCAACAATACTCGTAAAGAAAACTTTCACCATGACTAATATAGTATGTCTTTAGGATGAAGTAACTTGACAAAAACTTTATTTTCCAATTTTTTCAGCTGGTTCATATCAGGTTGAATCTGACAATGACAATCAATCTGAACGTTCGAGCACGACTGAGTGTGAAGTAAAGGAGACAAAGCCAATGGAATTCTTAGAGATTCTGCAAGACATAAAGCTAAAGGCTGTTCGATTGATGGAAAATGTCTCTTCCTACTTTGGAGACTTGTTTGGGTTTGGATCTGGATCAGTTACAGAAGATGGAAAAGACAAGAAACCTACGTTTTTCAACGATCCTCGTACTCTGTTTGGATTAGCTGTAGTCGTCATCTTCATGGTAGTTTTGAAACGTGCTTAAGAGATCTCTCTGGTTCCTTAATTCGCCGATAACAACTACGTAATGTGATGTCTTTCCTCCGCTTTGTTATTGTTTAAACTTTTTTTTTGTTGTTGCTGTTTGGAATGGTCTTGGATCCTTTGATATTATCTAAATAAAAGGGTCTTTGGATGTTTTATCATTTATTTTCTGTCTACACAAATTTGTTTTCTTTCCTTTAAAAAATCAAATCTCTGTGAGATTGATATGCATTTCTCGGAGAAGAACATTGCTTTCATCTCTTGCCAGTCATATCATGTATGGAAGTTGTCAAACACCTGAACTCTGACTTGTGTTTTTCCTCCATGGCTCGTTTCTGTAGGCTTTTAAGATTCTTGTTTCTATGAAGCTTCAATCAAAATATTTTGTGTAGTAAACTGTGAAATTATCTGGGTGATTGCTTTTTATGCAGTGAAAGAAAGATTTTTAAATCTTACAAAAAAAGACACAGAAAAAGGAAATAAATAGTAGTCGTCAATTAAAGGTTAAAACAGAGAAAGGATAGTGACGACGAGCTTGACAATGTCGCAGTTGCTTTTCCTTCACTGTTGACTCCTCCGTCCATCGGCGATCTGAATTGATTTAATCACTATCACATTCAACTTTAGCCATCGAACTGTTGTTTCTTCTCATTCCGTTTTGTTTGAATTTTGCATTTCTTTACTCATTTGCTCTTCTCGATACAATTTGGACTCCACTCGAGTTGAAGCGATTGAGCTGTAACATCTCCTCAATCATTTGTTTAAATTTTGGAATTTTCAAATCTTCAATTATGCTTTAATTTTCACTTGTAAAGGTGTTCACAAATCCTAAAAATTGAGCCTTTTTTTATGAACAATTCGTATACATATACATTCCTAGTCTATTTCTGTCTTAGATCTTCTCATTTCTCTTGAAATTTGTAATCTTGTGTAACACTATCTGCTTCTATTTCCTCTTGTAGAAGCTTGCTGGAATCTGATGAAGAAGAAGAGCTATGATCATCAAGTATAGTTCGAAACCATCGAGCAGAGACTTTAGGTATCCTTGTGAGATTGTTCTTATAGTCAACGTAATAGATCCCAAACCTAACTGTGTATCCTGAGTTCCATTCCCAATTATCTAACAATGACCACACAAAATATCCTCTTACATCACATTCATCATTCCTGCAAAAAGTTAACATTTTTTTTTGTTAAGCACTTTGTCGAAAGAATCTCTGCAAAAGTGAAAAACTTTACTTACTTTATGGCAGCTGATAAGTTTGAGAGGTAATCTGTGTGGAAGCTAATCCTTTTCTCATCTTGCAATGCTTTTTCCATGTCTATGAATGGATTGTTTTTCTCATCCATGCCTGTGAATTTCACCACACTTGGATGTTAAAAATCTGATTTTTGATTGTATGATTGTGAGATTTGAGATACTTCTAACCGTTTTCTGTGATGACCACAGGTGGATTTCCATACATATCTTTAAGATACACTGCCAGTTTCCTGATTCCCCATGGGACAATGTGTAGCCAGCTTGACCCTGCCTGAGAGATGAAAGTAAATTTCCCATTAGATTATAGTATGTGATGTGTTAGTATTAGTGAACATCTTTGGTTTTTATCAGAGAAATACATACTTTTTCTCCTATTGGTATTCCTCCACGAAAGGCTACAACAATTAGGAGCAAAGAGCGAGTGTAAAAGATTAGACTTTGAGATGTTTTGTAAGCAGAAATAAGAATGATATGAGAATTTGTGGGTCTTACAGCTTGTAATCACTGCTGCATCCGATGAAGCATCTTGCAGAATCAGTTTCCTTATCCTAGTTCTGTCGTTCCTTGCATATAATGTGGTGTAGTGGTTGATTCCTACGTAATCAAATGCCCCTTTTATGGTTTTAGACATCCCTGGTGTTATCTTTGGTAGTCTCTCTTCCACTAGAATCTTCATTGAAGCAGGATAATCTCCATTGATTAGAGGATCCATAAACCTATTTTGAATCTCATTCTGTCACTTTTGGTCTTTTTTCTCTTTTAGACGTTTTTGATATAAGGATCTTATATTTACCACCCAATGCCAAAATCCATTGCTCTACGAGCTGCATCTTTATCCTCATAACAGTCAGACATTGACTCGTACCATTTTGCATCTAATGATATCCCGATTTGACCATGTTGTTTCTCTTTGCATATAGAAAATCCCACATTTTATTCTGAACTAAGAATCATAAGATGATCATGGTCTGTTCTGTTTTCTTACCTTGAAGTTTTTCTCGTAAGTATGGTAAGCAGCAGCATGCGACAAGAGAATGTTATGAGCTACAACATATGGTTCAACCGATGACTTCCCCTTCCTACAGAACCAATGTCCCAGGAGTGAGCACCTCCCTGGAGCTTGTATCCCCGTGTCATAGCCTTGGATTGATAACCCGCGAGGCTCATTGAAAGTGATCCAGTATTTGACTCTATCTCCAAATGCTTTGAAACAGGTGAATGCATAATGCTCGAAATCATCCCTGCACCATTTTTAAAGCTTTTATTGTACTCGTAATCATCTAAACACATAAATATTTCACATTTTTATCCAAAGATCATATACATACACTACTTCTCTACTTAGCCATCCTTCATATCTGTCTTCTAAAGCTTGTGGTAGATCCCAATGATACAATGTCACATAAGGTTTAATTCCTTTGGCTAACAGAGCATCTATGAGGCTGTTATAGTACTTAACTCCATCTGGATTTGCTTCCCCTGTTCCATCTGTTAAAACCCGAGTTTAACAAACCCATCAGAAACACACAACATTACTCTTATCACAGCTAAATGAAGTAGACTTACTAGGAAATATTCTTGACCAAGATATAGAGAATCTATAAGCATCCATTCTCAGATCTTTCATCAGGTCTATGTCACTCTGTAAAAAGAAAAACAAAAAAAGAAAGGTTCTTGCTTCTTAGATTCTCTCATTTATAGTCTGTTACGTCTTATCTTAGATTTGTTTGGACGAGGTGGCTCTGTAAAGAAGCAACCTTTACATTTTGTCTTCAAGCTTGAGTCAACTAATGTTTGCTTGTTAGGTTAAAACTTACATGAAACCGATGATATTGATCAACTGTTGTATCCGCATTGCTGAAATCCAATATCTTTCCTGGTGATTAAGAACAATAGCATTAGATTGACTGAAATTTAAAACTGGATTTTTCTGGGTTTGTTTCTTTAATACCTGGTTTCTTCGTGAACGTGTCCCATATGCTTTCTCCTTTGTTTCCTTCCTTTACAGCTCCTTCAAACTGAACTGTTCAATTGTCAATCTTTTGAAACCTTTCTTTCATGGATCAGTTTGGAGAAGATGAAGAAGAAAAATGGCACCTGGTAAGCTGAAGAAGCTGTCCCAAACACAAATCCATCTGGAAATTTTTCTCTACTAATAGATTCTGAAGAAACCTGATCGATAGGCACGAAGAAGACGATCAAGAACAGAAACAGAACAAGGACGAGTCTCATTAAAGATTCCATTTTTGGGTCGCATGAATAAAAGAGAGAGAGACAAAGGAATGAATTTTTCTGGTAAATGAAAGATTTGGAGGCAAATAAAAGAAATTTTAATGTTTTTAATTTGTAGAGTTGAAGAAGAAGAAAGGGGAAGAAAGATTGTAATTTGTAAAGCAAAAAAACTCTCTCGTATTTGAAGGCTTTCTTGTTTGTTTTGTGTTGATATTTGTTCACTGTAAATGTTTATTATACAGAGTTTTTAAAAGGTGTCCTTTGATATTTAGGGGTATATTCGTCATTTTCACTTGTGTCTATTTTTCAGGTCTTCTCCTCAGAAACCAAATCGATTTATCTGTTTTGTGTTTAGGGTTTTAGCTTTTCAAAGTTAAACCTTTTTCAATCAATTGAATCTATGGCGGTGGCTATGAGACTTCCGGCGATAGCTAGAGCTATGACGGAAGTGGCTAATTCTCCGGTTTGTTTGAGACGTCTGTTCTGTTCAAATGCTTCAAAGCTCTCCTTTTTATCTCCACAAGCTGAAGCTCAAACTACGGCTCGTCCTCAGGCTGACCCTAGCACCAATCTCTTTGTCTCCGGTAATATACTCTTTCTTTCTCTTATCTCAATTCTGGGTTTTGGGGATTATCTCTAATCGTCGCTTTATGAAGTTGAAGATCCTTCCCTTTGATTCAGAAGTAAGAACCATTGATTCTTAGACTCATTTCTGGGAAATTCAGGATTTTTGAGTTGTTTGTTTACTGAATGTATTGTTTCTGCTACATAGGTGAGCTGTGCTGTTTCTTATTGTAAATACTGACTAGTATCAATGGAGTTTAACATTGTGGTGCAATGCCAAAAAAACTTGTGAAAAATGTCATTTGCTTTGTTAGATATGAAACATTTGAAACTTCATGTATTGAGAATAACTTAGAAGGTCTGTTTACTATCTTTGTATTGATCCAATACTTGTTCTGATACTAGTTCTTAGTTTCCTCAAGTGTCTTTTCATCATCCTGCTTGACTTAATACCAGCTTTTTATTTAACCACCTGATTTTTTACAGGGCTTAGTAAGCGTACTACTTCTGAAGGACTTAGGACAGCGTTTGCTCAGTTTGGAGAAGTTACTGATGGTAAACATGTTTCTTTGTCATTACCTTTTATACAGCATCAAACTAGTCGTGTCCAAAACTAACCAATGATTACTTTCTCTGAAATTGGTTTTGTAGCTAAGGTTGTCACAGATAGAGTATCAGGATATTCCAAAGGGTTTGGATTTGTTAGATATGCCACCTTAGAAGATTCTGCTAAAGGCATTGCTGGTATGGATGGCAAGGTATTATATTCATACTAATCTCCATTTCTCTTTTTACCAAATCATAATCTATTAAGAGACTTTTACACTGACAAATACCAAATGGCTAATGATCTCCTCTCTGTGTTTCTCTCCAGTTTCTTGACGGTTGGGTCATATTCGCAGAGTATGCTAGACCGAGAGAGCAATCACAGTCGTATCAACCTCAGAACAACATGTCTCGTTCTCCATATGGTAACCGCTAGATACGCAGCGTTGTTCGATTCTTATGAATCTTTATATTAGTGTTTACATTTCATTATATTCTCTTTTATGATGGAACTGTTGTCCCCATGTCACCAAAAACTGTCTTTTACAAGACAAAGTATTAAACGTTGCCGTTTTGGTTGTTTGTGATTTACCTGATCGATGTTATATGGGCCGGTTTAAATTAATTGAACTTTGTCGATGTAGAAAATTCAGAACCGGTTCGGTTATGTTGATATTTGGTCTACTACAGTGTCTTTTGATTATTATACGCCATATTAGATATTGGAAAATTACTCTATAGAAACAGTCTCTGTTTGGTTTTGATTTAGATTTTTTTTTTTTAAGTACAATCTTATGTGTGAACCGAAAAAATTTAGACCCCAATCTGATTGATCATTTTCATAAAACCGAATGGGTCCGTACCGTAGCAACTAGCCAATCATTAACTCACAATTTTGTATATAATGCAACCATTTTATACAATAAAAGTGGTGATTATAACAAATGGGAATAAGTCATTGGGTCACAACAAACAACATTGAGTAGATTTCTCACAATTTCACGTGGAGATGTCTAGAATCTACACGAAAATATACAAAACATGTGGACCGAATAAAAACAAAAGAAATATCAAAAATACTAATGGCTTACATAAACTTATGCAATAAATGTTAAAAAGACAAAAAAGGAAACAAAATAAGCAAAGAGATACCGTTCATACTTAAACATTCATTCGCTGTCCAAATTACGTTTGATGAGACAATTCCCTCTTTTTCATGCAACCAAATCTATTTTACAATTCACCATATTACAGAAATGGGTCTCGTTTGATTTTGTCTATTTCATATAGAACTTTTGGAGTGTACTTAGCTAGTAATGGTAATAGTGATATGTTTTGTTGTTCGATTGTCTAATCCTTGGACGCAAAGTTAGTAGTAATTAGAATGTCGACCGCAACGTGTACAAATGGCCTTTGTTTTCAAGTTCTGAGTGGGCACTAGTCAAATTTAACTGGCTTAACTAATTAAATGAGATTATTTCGAATTGGATAACGTTTTTGATCAAGTTCTTTTTTTATCGATGATGATTTTAACATTCGTTTTATTTGTTGTTTCTCGTCAAAATAAGCCGAGATGGATAAACACACGTGTGTCCAGTGTCCTCTGACTTTATTTGATATTGTGTATTACGATTATAATTTCAAATCATTGTTAAATCAAGAGATCTTACGATTAGTAGATTACATTGATCTGTGACATCTACCAAGTAGCAACATAACTAACTGATTAACTCCATTATAATTCATATAAACTATATAGTCGTCCTATTAATGTGAAAAGGAGAGCATGCATATTTATATTACTTTAATTAAAAAAAAACAAATCAATAAGAGATGAATCATCCTCATTTTTTTTTTGTTTCGCCGCATGTGTGATTACTTTCATTCAATTTTGATTAAAATTTTAGATGAGTCGTTCTATCTGGTTGAGTTATGGTTTAAAATGAATTGTTTCCTTTTCATGAATTAGTTAAATATAATATTAAGTTGGATCGTGTCGTTTTCTATATCGTTAGGAGATATGAGTATGCTCTGATCTATTTAATATAGTTCTTATCTACAAGAGATCATATATACTGTATAATTTTATTATAGGGGTTTCTCATTGCTACATATATATAATTGCCAGACATGTAGATATATCATCGTATCATCGTATACTAAAACGTAACTGAGAATAAAAATCACTTAAAAGTCCCCAAGAAAAATTATAGAGATTTAGCTTGAAAATTAGTTCAAGAATGTTATAATTACGTTTATAACTAATTCGATATCAATTTCAATAATGTTTCATTAAGATAAAGAAACCTTGTAACCGAATCAAAATAGAAACTCGATCTATAAGCTAAACTGATCAATGACAAATAAACAAAAATTAATCCAATTCAAAACTATTTATAATTTGGTTAATTTTAATTGGTTTTTTAACTTCTCCTACGAGATTCCCAGCCCATAAAAATCCTAACCGAAGTACCAATCAAACACATCTACATAAATTATATGTAATTATAATTAAAACATGAACGACCACAACCATTATTCTGTCGTTACTAAAAATTAATTCATTTATGACATGACAATATGTCAACAATATTAATAAGTGGTCCTAAATTTTCTCAACAAAACAAACTCTATTTTGTATACTAAAAATAAAAGTTCCACTAAGACCCAAAAAAAAAGAAAAATCCAGTTGCGGAAACGGAAACAAAAGTGTTCACGTCGACAATAGGAGTCTAATTCAAAAGGTTAATCACGATAAAAATGTTTACATTTATAATTGCAAACTGTAAACGAGTTTATATAACAACATGAACTAGACTCCACAGACGATACGATAACTAAACAAATGATGTATACAAACTCTACCAATCGAACCGATTACAAACCATAAATGTATATGGCATATTTATTTCAAAATCTTCATTTGGAAACAATTATAATCACCAATCAATCAAATAACCAATGAGTATGGCATATTTATTTCAAAATCTTCATTTGGAAACAATTATAACACCAATCAATCAAATAAACAATGAAGTATGTACGTGTTATGTTATGAGATTTAGCTATGACGTCTGTCATTACAACTAAAACCAACTGGTCCAACTCCAGTTTACGAGAAGTTGTCAAGGGTAGTTTAGTAATAATTCAACAAATCTCATTTCCACGTAATCGTATCAAGTGAGTCACAACGTCAAGATTCTTGAGTTCCTTCTATAAATTCCCTCTGTTTCATAAGAGAGAATCACACCACTCTAATTTCTTGACTTGTGACAACATCTGTAAATATATCCCAAAACATTAGCCTCTTTAAAGAATCAGAATCCAAATTTTAACCTTTTTAAAGATTCATTTTGAAAACTTTTCAAGAAAAAAGGAACAGAGACAAATCAGGTGTGGTGTGGTGTAGGATATGAAATTCTTGTTGGAGCTCGTCGTGCCTTGTTTTGGTTCACAACAGTTCCACCAATCCACCGCAACCGCTGAAGATTCGGTTTCTAACGAAACGCAGTCGCCGATGAAACAGAGAAGGCGGCGGAAACGCGTTAGAGTTGCGGGTCAACCTGGACAGGTGGCTGAGTGGAGACCCTCGCTTAGCGTGATCTCGGAGCACAAACCGGCGATAACGGAGAAATCTGGAAAGGATGGAGAAGAGAGGAAAGTTCGTCGGAAAAGTGAAGGCGGTGGTGGAGATGCGTCGTCTCGACCCGGTGGTGGTCATGTTCGTTTCCGTAGTGATGATCTCGGGTATAAACAATATTCTCGTAACTTTTACTTTGTTATATGAGAATCGTGTGACAAAATTATTTTTATATATTTTATACTATATCTAGCAAGTTTACATAATACTTTTGGGTCAATCATGGTTATATAGTTTTATTTAAAATTACTGAGAGAATTAGTCATTGTAATTAAAAATGTACCAAATACATATAATAACATGTTTGAGTTGCTAGTCGCTATAATAAAATTGCTAAAATCTTCAATGTAACTTGTAAGAAAAGATAAGTGTATATACTATAATTTGGAGGATTTGAAAGAAAAAAAATTGAAGATAATGATGGTAGTTAACTTAATAGCTGTTTTGTGGATAAAGATTCGATAATAGTTTGGAAGTCAACGTCAGTATGTTTTTATTGTATATTCTAGTAAACAAGAGTCGTAAATGGGTAGCTAAACCAAGATAAGTATAATCAAAAGTTCTGTTATACAATGGCAGAAGAACATATCGTTCGTGTATATATATAAATACAAATGTTCTGACGTTTTCTTATTGTGTTTTGGGTTTTGCAGGAGAAATGCTTTCGAACCAGTAATTCCGGCATTTTCACCGACTCCGTTCATGTTTTGAGTCTAAGTTTCTTGTGAAGTTTATCTGTATAATATGTCTCCCATAATTATGTTAATTAATGAAAAGATGTACGTAGCACTAATGTATATATTTCTTTGATATTTTGTTTCGTTAAACTATTTTCTTTGATGTTATTGCCACCGATATATAAATGTATGCAAAATTCAAAAGGAAAAAAAAGAAGAGAGTTTGAGCTATGCAGCAAAAATTTGTATCAACCGAACATACATCCAAATAGAAATAGAACGCCAACTTTATTATTATTAATCTTTTTAAGGCGAAGCCAATTAGCTATAACTCATCTTATAACTCTCTTCTTTTAATTCACCATTTATGCAAATTAAATACAATAATAAGAAAACGAACGCTAATGCGAATTTCTTTTAACATACCTTTAAACGATCAATTTGTGCTTATGCATTGGCATATGAGTGATTTGAAAAAAGTTATACTATACTTATATCATTAACACTCAATTAGTACATCATTTTGTTCACAGGCAAAACGAAGGCCAAATATCTAGTATACCATTACTTATCATCCACACAACAACTCTACACTAAATAGTTTATTGACGTGATGATATATAGTTTTCTTTCATCAAAATCATTGTCGGGCTTGGAAGATTTGAAGGTTCATATATTGTTTATAGTGATAAGAGTCAAAGTTTCTTGAATGTTTTTTTTATGGCCGTGTTAGGGGCCAAGAACAACCGCCAAAACCCATTTAACATTTAATGTACATCAATCCAGAAAAAAAGATACCAAATCGACAGACAGTTAGTAGTATATATGTAAAATTGTCATGATTTATATGTCGATCAAAGAAAGGACTTGTACAGTTGTACCTTAAGTTAAGTAACTCAAATTCTTAACCCCTAATATATCACTAGTGCACTAAAGAAGCCGCTAACGCGTTTTTTTTTTTTGCATCTTTAGTCACATTCTCACATGTACGCTTACCTTTTATGTTTCATAATCAATAAATCTCCGAATTTGTGTGATACATATAACATATATGTAGACATACGACTCTGTATTGTATTCTATACATGGAGACATGAGAGCATGGGGTGGTACCGTGCACGTGGAGAGGACAGATCTTGCTTAATGATTATGAGACCATGGAACAAGTAAACTTAGAATTTGAGGAATATTTGCTCACAACTCTAAAGATATCAAATTCATCTCATCCTCCCAAGTGTATAGCTTCACTCATATTTTTTCTCCATTCCATCTTCACATACTGTCAATATGATTGGATGAGTCACAAGACTCGCAACACGTTTTCACATCAATTTTCTAAATAGTCGTTGGGCAAATATTCAATTTAATGGTCTCTTAGAAAAAGGAGTATTGGATCAAGAGATGAATTGGATCTAAAGGCGAATAAAACATTTAAAATATAAAGAAGAGAAAATTATAGTATCTTCGGTTGCGCCCCCACTCTCTTCTCTGCCAACGTGACAATAACATATATTCTCTTCAAAAAAAAAAATTACAATCTTTTTTTTTTGACGAACATTACAATCTCGAAAATATAACAGTATCCGATTAGTGTGTATATTATAAAGATCTCTCTCGCACATTTATATAAAGTGGTCAAATACAATACCATGAATTCGGATCTTCACGTGTGCTCTTGGTTGTCTTGGCTTGGCTTTAGCCACTCTGTATAATCGAAGAAGTCAATCTTTTGTGTGCGATAATGTTTTTTTTCCGTGTAGTTGTCGTGAATATTTTGTCCAAGTATATTAGAATTACTTGCGGCAATTATCCTGGGATTTTTGTCTTGGTTTTTATTCATTCAAGTGCATTACACAATATTTTACTGAACTTTAGAATTAGTGGTTGTCTTTAAATCCATAAATGTATCGGTGTCATGTTCAGAAGAACTAAAGCAAGTTAACCATATTATTAGTATTTAGTACAATATTTCAATTTCTTTATAAAAACATACTTTAATTTGATTTCACCGAATTATTAAGATGGTGTGGAGAAATGACAATAAATTCATTATCTTTTCGGCCTATATCACCTTTTCTTTTTAAAAATTTATTTCTGATTATTAGATTCATCTTTGGATGAAAATTAGCTCCAACTAATAATCTCCAAAATGACATAGGCAAGTTAGGTGGATATATATAACTGCTTGCTACTTGTTATAGACTTATAGTTTCACATTTTCTCTTCTCACCTACTTATTAATCTCAAAACTCTCAAATGATAAGATAAATAGGATATTTGGATAATACAATTTATATTTAAAATAATTAACTCCTACTTACCTTCGTATATGAAATTATGACATTTTGTGACTAAAGTGTTCGTGCACAGATTTGAAAATTTTAAGAATTAACTTGACACCAAAACCGAGTTATTGACATATAATAAGGATGACGTGTTTTTTCAAATACGAACCATGAAATGTAAAATTTAGCGGAAAAACACAAGTCCACTACCCGATTTAAAAGGATTAATTCATCCAATCATAAAAAGTGAAGCCACATTCGTGGGACCCATAACGCATACAACACAAAAACAATTTTCTTACCATAGTAGTACTGTTTTTTTTTTTTAATATACACATTCTTGATATAAACAAAATATTTTATCAAATATCTGAAAGTTCTACATTTTGTTTTTACATGCTAGTCAAAAGTCAAAAGTCAAAAGTCAAAACTAATAGATAAAGACTTATTTTATTACCATGAGGTCGTTACTCTTTTCTATATCAGACAAAACTTGTCAGTGAAAAAAATTCACATACAGAAAATAAATAATAAAACTAAAAATCACAGCAAACGTTATAATTAGATGAAATGATAATCTTAAATTACAAAACTAGAATATTAAAACCAAATCTAGAAAGCTTGTTATAAAATTTAATCCAAATTCAAAATTTGTTGACTATTAGTGTAATACATAGTACTAATAGTATATTAAGAAATAAGAAAATGTACCGACAGATATAAATAACTATTGTTTGTTTTGTATTTATTTACGCTTGGAGGATACATCAAAAACTCAAATCGAGAGAATTAACTTTTTTTTCTTTTTCTTATAAGAGTAACGTCATTTGATTCATTTCTATGATACAAAAATTTTCAAAGAAAAAAATAATAAAGTTCTTCAGTTTCGTTCTTTTTTAAATGTAAATTTTTGAATTTTCTGTAACCTTTTTTTTACACAACACACAAAAAGATCCTACAGCTTAAATTTGTTGCCTTTTGCTTGAAGTCGAACCTCTCTCTCTCTCTCTCTC